>JASAND010006611.1:0-30121 GCA_030248195.1 Trissonchulus latispiculum
ATCTGAATCGAGAGTTAAAGACTAACAGTCTGATCTTAGAGTTTTGACCTGTCGCGTCAGAACATTCCTATCCATACTCCGGCTGCGATTGGATAGAGCCTAACCCTCTTCGCCTAAACGAACTCACAATAGTACCCCTAACAGGTTAGCCGTAGAGATCCCCGATTTTGGCAAATCACCTTTCGGGAATCTGGTACATAAGTTTGTCTACCTAGGCAAACGCGCTAACCTTCCGTGTGATTGAACTTCAACCTAAGCGACCCCACTTTCGAAATCAAATTAAATTGGTCAAGTTTTCTATCCTAATTTCACTCAGTTCATTACAAATAGTCAGTTGGTCTAAAGTGCGATCGTTTTCTTGCAACCAGAATAGCGGGCGATTTTTTTAAATTTAGGATTCAGCCGATAGCGCGCATCGTACGTCGAGCTGATAATACGTAGCGTATGACGAATTTATCATGTATATACTCTTGATAATGTTAATGTCTGTACGTTAATAATTTCGTGTCTGGCGTGTACTACCTACTATCTACCGCTTGCTACAACACATTTCAATGCACAAATTGTCAACTCTTTTACCTACGCCCTTTCAAAACTCAAGATCACTCTCCTACCTACGTTTATTAGTCAAAACTCAGAGTCACTCATTTACCTACAAATTAATCCTCTAAAACTAAGAACCCCTCTTCTACCTACAAATTAATCTTTCAAAACTAAGAATCACTCATTTGCCTACACTACCGTAATCCCTTTAATAACTGCGAATCGTTTGATTTTTTGACCAATAACTTTAAAATTTTGCGTGGATGCATATTGGAGGCTAATGAATTCAATTTGTTAGTTCTATATACGCTTTACGCTTTATATACGTTTTAAGCTTAACACTTTACTGTTACCAAACTAAAATTTAAAACTTTCATAAAATTTAAAGATTTTGAATTTTTGAATACATCATCCTTCACTTTCCTTCACATCATCCTTCCTTCACCATCAGACACTTCTCCGGAAGATGCAAGCTAAAAATTTCTTCTTTCAGCAAAGGTTTCCCAGATAACAGAGATAAACCGATAGACCGATAAACAGATAAACCGATGTTTTTAAATTTTGGAATTTTTCAAAATTTGGCATTTTATAAAATTTTCCTTTCATCACGATTCACGAGGATTCTGAAAATGGATAATGTTTTGGTTTTCTGATGAATGCAGTTTAAATTACAGTTTTCTACGCACATTTTTGTGTAAGACTTTAGTATATTGCTTGTAAATATTGTAAACAGTTGTAAAGGAGATTACGGTAGTGTAGGCAAATGAGTGGGATTCTTAGTTTTGAAAGATTAATTTGTAGGTAGAAGAGGGGTTCTTAGTTTTAGAGGATTAATTTGTAGGTAAATGAGTGATTTTTAGTTTTGCAGTGTAGGCAAATGAGTGAAACTGAGTTTTGTTATCTGATGTCGGCAACTTCAAACAATAGGTAATAGAGTGATAGGTACTAGAGGAATACACGGCTGTTAATACCAGTTGAATTGCGTTGCAGCTTTGGCATGACCAAGAGTTTATAATACCAAGAGTAAGACACTCAGCGCTTCCTAATAGAATAAGCTTGCAAGATGCTCGAAACATTAAGGCCGGAATCTTGGGGGGGGGCTTCTCAGCATGTAAACATACAACGCTGACATTTTTTAAAAACGGGTGTTTTCGACAAATTAAATATCATAACTTGAATTAGGAAACTCGTACAGCAATAATTTTTATATCATTATGTTGCGTAGAATGAGATCTTTTTAACGATATAAAAATTATATAGTTCGGTTTAGGTAACCTCTTTAGGCAATAAAGCATCCTTGGCACGAAAATTCTGGGAATTTCATCATTTCTTCGAAATGCCTTACGTTGTTGCTGAATTTATGAGGGATTACCTAAACCGAACTATATAATTTTTATACCGTTAAAAAGATCTCATTCTACGCAACATAATGATATATAAACATTATTGCTGTACGATTTTTGGATATTGGAGAGGTAGTTCTGGGCTCTTGCCAGGCTCAACTTACCCTGGTAACTCAGGACATTGTAGTATGGCGTCCTGTGGCTAAATCCTCTCCACACTCCATCCCAATCTCCTCCTGTGATGCTTATGAACTTTTGTCTGCCTGTGTGCTGTCTGGTTTCAGGGCAGATAGGTGGTGACTGGGAATGGAACTAATGACTCGAGGGCGGATATGGTACCCGGTCCCCTGGCCGGGATGCTACTGCCTTGATCCAACTGTGCCGGGTCTAGGGTTGGGAACCGGCGCCTCCTAATCGACTCACTTTGCTAGCCGTGTATCTCCCTACCATACCAATGTGCATCAGCCAATCCTAAGGTTTTACTGTGCCCAAGGGATGAATGGCCGGGGCTATATCCGGTTCTAAGCAGTACTGTGTACACTTCTCGGTTACCCCTGGAGATCTGGGGCTCCTCCAGGGCCACTCCCTTCTTTTTCCCCGAGATTCTGGAATTCGGGAATTCTGGAAACTGCAGAAGCGATATTGGGCAGAAGAAAAGGAAAACGGAAACGATTGCCTATTTCCGAGGAAAGCTGCAGGCTCGCATCAGAGTGTCGTTTAGCTGCGGATGACGCTTCTAAATCAAGGCTTAAGAAATCTTTGCGTCGTCAACTGAAGCGAGACAAGGAAAGAGAGTGGAACCGAATGGCGGAGAAAATGGAACGGGCGGGTGCAAGCGGCAACTAGCGGGCTCTTTTTTTCTCTCTTGCGGGAAGCCACCGGCCGTAAACCTCCGATATGTGGAGCAGTGAATGATAGCAGTGGTCGACCAATCCGAGATAGGATGCAGCAGATGGAACGCTGGAAACAACACTTTGATAATCTATTGAACAGACCATTGCCTCCATCAATTCTCCAAGAAGCAGAACAACTGAAATCGCCTGTAACAGCTGATAATCGCTGTGATCCGCCTACGTTACAAGAAGTTTTGAAGGCTATACGGTTGCTGAAGTATGGGAAGGCTGCCGGAATTGATGGCATCAGTCCAGAGCTGTTCATCCATGCGGCAGAAGAAATCGCGCCTTACTTGGTTACCATTTTTGAAAAAATCTGGAATGACCAGCACTCGCCGGCTGAATGGCAGAAAGCTATCATAGTTCCAGTGTACAAGAAGGGTGGCAGGAGAACGTGCGACAACTATAGAGGAATTTCCCTGCTACCTATTGCTGGAAAAATACTATCTTTGGTGATTCTTAACCGAATAGTAGACCTGTTAGAGGGACAAACCAGGGAACAACAAGCTGGATTCCGCAAGGGACGAGGAACTATCGATCATATCTTTGCTCTGCGCCAGATACTTCAGAGACGATCCGCCTACAGGAAGGATACGTGGTTAGCCTTCCATGACTTTAAGGCGGCCTTCGATAGCGTAGACAGACAAAGCCTTTGGAACCTGCTCAGACTAGCTGGCATACCTGACAAACTGGTACAAATCTTCATCGATATGTATAACATGTCTACATGTCAGGTCAGAGTTGATGGAAATTTAACATCAGAATTTACGATATCTACGGGCGTCCGCCAAGGCGACGTGCTATCCCCTATCTTGTTCCTTCGTGTCGTCAACTGGGTCATGCACCACGCAGTCCTTCCTGAGGATGGTGTGGAGACAGCTGCAGACACCGTGCTCACAGACCTCGAGTATGCTGACGATGTGGCTATCCTGGCAGAGTCTGAAGCAAATTTCCAACAACAAACGGACCGTGTTGATGGCTGGGGCAGATTGGTTGGCCTGCTCTTGAACGCTGCAAAGTGTAAAGTAGTCCCTCCAAAGGGCTTCGATCTCATGGAAAGCAATGTGGTGGTAAACGGTTCCGTAGTGGAAAGAGTTGACAACTTTTCCTACTTAGGCAGTAACATCAATGCCAGTGCCAATCTGGATACTGAAATAAATATCAGAATTGGCAAAGCAACCACAGTAGTTAAAAAAAGGTAAGGTAAAGTGACCCCTGGAGAGAACTCCAACCTACAGAAGGTTATAGGGTGCCGGTGCTTATCTCCGGATTCACAGCCCGAAGCCAGGAGCGACAACTCTAATGTTGACTACATCTGTGGAAGGGGGGCCAGCCCTTCATCAGTCATTACGCCAGAACACAGACTCCTGTTACCTTCCCACCGCAGTAGTACCCATTAACCGACCAGTTAAGGATAGACAGCTGGGTTGGCTGGAGCCCACGGCGAACCGATATGTGCTTAGTCCCTTGCTCAAGGGGATTTGTGAAAGCCTTGTGGCAGCGGGGGTTCGAACCTAGGACCGTGAGATCTTCAGTCGAACACCTTACCACTCGGCCATTACGGCACAACAGTATTTCGACAACTCTACAAACGCCTGTGGTCTAAACGCCAGATATCCATCAAGACCAAACTCAGAATTTTCGATGCCATCGTGTTGCCGGTGGTTCTTTATCCCTCAGAAACCTGGTCTGTAAAACGAAGTAATATGCGAAAGTTGGAGGTGTTTGAAAGGCAGTGCCTCCGCAGCATCCTTAGGATTAAAAGAAGCGACCGCATCCGAAATGAAGAGCTGTATACCAGATGCCACCAGCGAAGTCCCCTGTCGACGGTTATACAACGAGCCAAGCTTCGCTGGCTGGGGCATGTATCCCGTTCCCACCAGACTGGAATTGTCTACACTAACCTGTTCAAACCCGTTCCACCAAACTGGAGGAGGCCTCCTGGGCGTCCCCCCCTTATCGTGGAGTAAATCGGTTGAACAGGATCTGTGGACTACACTTGCTCCGTACAGGCACGCTGGGTTTCCTTGGGAGGTGGTAGTCCGGGACCTAGCAATGGATAGGGTACAATGGAGAAGCATGATCAGGCGCATTGGTATGGACCGGAGCCCGTCAGATGGCTGAAGCAGCGATGAAGACGGATCACGTACAAGTACAAGTATTTTCCTAGCTCAAGTTACAGCATTTAATTAGGACGCAAAGTTTCTTATCTTGACGCAACGAAATTTTAACGGGACGCAAGCTAGACGCAACATTATTTCGGGAGAAAATTCATATTTGTAAGAGTGAAAACTTTAAATGTTTCCAGTAACAATTTTTCCATATTTTCCAAAAATTTTCTCGGTTTCGGGGGGCTCCGCCCCCCAGACCCCCTGGTGTTTTCCACTATGCCATCGAATGATGCCAACGCTTTGCAATGTGCAGTACTTGTTGAGTTATCTACCTGTATCGATACATAATAGGTCAAAGCCCATAATTAATAAAATTTGTAGCCGTAGCCGAATATCCAAATTTTTGGGATCATGTAATGTAATGAGGTCATACAATTGCATTAGCACAGTTTTTAAAGTCTAAATTTTGTTCTTGACTGGATTTTCAAAACATTTTTAGCTTCTGGGGGTTAATCCCTTAATTAGCAAAAGTCAACCAAATTTGTAGAGTATCCAATTTTTTTGGTTCATTTAAAGCATTCAACTCGCACAGTCATAGAAAAACGTTTGTCCTGAAGAAATTCAGGCATTAAAGGGTTAATCAATCGTATTCGTAACCAACGATAATACTTCACTGTTTTGCCTTTGATTAATACTGCACAACGCATCGCATACACGCTCTTTGTTTATTGATACTGACTTCTCAAAATGAAAACAACTCAAAATTCTATAATTTACACAAAAATGCCTTAGGTATTTTAGTTAAATGTAACTGATGGCAAATTCATATTATTAATTATTTTCATTACGGATTTATCCGTAATTTCAAAAATTTTCTCCAACTTCTGGGGGGCTCCTAGTGATGTTTCAGTCACTGAAACTGAAACTGAAACTAGGTTTCAGTCTCTACATGTTTCAGTTTTAGTCACTGAAACTGAAACTGAAAGTATTTGGGAAAGTGGACTGAAACTGAAACTGAAACTGAAACTAAATTCGAAACTGAACTGAAACTGTAACTGAAACTGAAACTATCCCAATTCTAGGACTGAAACTGAAACTGAAACTGAAACTAGTATAATCTGAAACCGTTTCAGTCCCAGCGTAAAACCTGAAGCTTTTTTTGCTCGCTGGAACTGAAACAGGTTTCAGTTCATGCTGAGACTGAAACTAGTTTCAGTCTCTGCGTATAAAAGTCATTTCAGTCTCTGCGTATGCTTAAGTTCCTTGAAAAGGCTATTGCAAATGTTCCCATAATAGCTTTTCTTGCGAAAGATTGAATGTATGCGTCCAATTTTAGCATCATATTATATATTAGCAGTATATATATATATAAGCAAAGCTTGAGAAGCAAAACATTCAGTTACAGCAATGAACCATTATTTTCCTCAAAACCATTATATACGTTTTGAAGGGATGTTATGCTTTGAAGCAAATCACCAAAGCTGTTTTAGATAATTAATTAAAAAGAAAATCAATGCAGCAAAGCAAGCAATTATTTCACAGCGGATCTTATATTTTATTTGTCTTTACTAAGAAAATGATTGTATAACAAAGGAATTGCAAGTAAAATATTATGAAATGAAGTTTAATTTATAACTGATATAGAAGCTTGGATATAAAAATAAGACTGCCCTTCAACAATTTTAAATACCAAATAAATTTGGAAACTTAAATTTTAATCTTTTTGCTATGACTTCCTTTAACTGAAACTATTTTAATACTCGGACTGAAACTGAAACTATTTTGCCTTGCCGACTGAAACTGAAACTGAAACTATTTTGCGTCACCGGCTGAAACTGAAACTGAAATTAATTTGGGATGGCGACTGAAACTGAAACTAAAACTGAAATTATTTTGGGATGACGACTGAAACTGAAACTGAAACTGAAATTATTTTTGGTATCCGACTGAAACTGAAACTGAAACTGAAAGTAGTTTAGGTTGCCGACTGAAACTGAAACTGAAACTGAAACTAAAATGGGTTACTGAAACAACACTAGGGGCTCCGTCCCCCAGACCCCCCGCTGCTTGTTTGCCATAATGTTTTCGAGATTCATTAGTTCTCAGAGTTTTCGAAACAAGATTACTGCCTTTGTTCTGAATAATATTAATTTCATAGCTATTTAACTAATTCTTAATTAGTTTAACTATAACATCAAAACATCTGAATAATGTGTGTCAATAATATAGAAAATTGGTCATGATATGTGTTAGATACAACAGATGCCAATTAAATCCTTTTGAACATTTGCATTACGGATTTTTCCGTAATCGCAAAAAATTTTCTCAACTTCTGGGGGGCTCCGCCCCCCAGACCCCCCGTCGTGTATATAGGGCGTATTTCACATATTTTGTAATCGTGCATTACTGTTCAGTAGCATCACCATTCAAAGTACTTTTTCATACCTTTAAATTATGTTTCACTAATCGACATTTTTATAAAGAATACAATTTTTGCATATAAAGCACGCTAAAACAACAATTTTACCTGGACGCAAAATTTCTTAACGGGACGCAACTTAAAATTAGCTGGACGCAAGGTTGACGCAAATCCGAAAACCAAAAAAACCCTGGCTGAGAAGCCTCCCGCCCCGAGATTTCGGCCTTAATGTTTCGAGCATCTTGCAAGCTTATTCTATTAGGAAGAGCTGAGCATCTTACTCTTGCTATTATAAACTCTTCGTATGACTTATATGTCGCATAAGCATACTCAGTCGGCCGGCACTCGTTCCAACTAGACATTTCAGGCGGTACGCGTTGACTGGTAGCATGCCCAGGATTGTGAGTCCTCCTTACGACATGTGGTCTGAAATTTTCAGTCGCCCAGCGTGCCACCTACTGCAGTTCAGGCTTTTGGCATTTCTACTAGCTTTGAAACTCAATATTATAACGTGTAAACTAAAATTTCCTGTCGGCACGCGCGCCGCCTGAAATAAAATTAGTCTCTTAGCGCCCCCTTGTAATCTTGTAATATTTACTGAAGTGACATTCGTATAAGTCTCGAACTGAAACCGGAGTCTAAAACTTGCATAGTAGCAACAGGCTTAACCTTAACCCCCTAAACTCACTTTTATGCCACAACGCTGAAGAGTCCAACCAAAATATTGAGTGAAAGTGCGTCAATTCTTCGGCGATGATTAAAGGTTTCCATCTATATTCTGTAAGTCGGGATACGTAGGTGGGAAATTGGCTTTTTGGAAAGTTCTTCAATACTACATGACTGTACAGTCGTACTGTTTCTTCATGCCTGAAAAAGATTGCATTCACTTCTGCATAACAAGTTTAGACCATAAATACTTTCAACGAAAAATCAAAAAATGGTAACAGAAACTTGAAAAGTAGAAGAATATCCTAAATAGCAGGGAACAATTTCCATCTTAGTTTTAATCCTCTACATGTTATCATCCCAAGATTTCAGCTCTACTGAGCAATGCATCTTCGGGCTTATTAGACCAGAAACGATAACAGTTCTGGTGCTTGTCCCCAATTACACGAAAACTGCTTTCTCGAAAACTCATCTGATAGCCGCAGAGTTAACAATATAGGGAGCAAGGAGAATCGAATAATTTTTGTCTCGGATTCTGCTCAAAAGTTGTATACATGGGGATTTTAGGGTCGCTGACCACGGATCTGTATTTCTTGTTACGATTCAACTTTTCGTTATCTCTGCATAAGCTAAAGTTGTAAGCTAAACATGTGAGCGCACGCTGAACTAATGAATATCTGAATTGCAGAAAGGACATGAGATTTCAATTCCGCGATCCCGAAAACCCTGTATACATCTTTTGAGCAAACTCGGAGACAGAATTTTTCGGTTCCCCCTTGGTCCTCCCTTAGGAATTAAAGAAATCAAGTTTGTGAAATCAAAAGATTTTGCACGAACCAACCGGCAACGGCGCCGAAATAAGTACCCTAAAAAATTTTATAATTGTATTTATTTTAATTTATAATGTAATTTTATAATACAAACAGTACTCACTCCTCTAAACTGCTGACTAGCTACAATATTAGCTACAGAACAACGTAAACTGACGTTGAATTTAGCCCGAGACTGTATACGGTAAGATTTCTTCCTGGGAACTCGGATGCTATGTTTCTGATAAGTCGAATTCCGTGGTTGTAATGAGATTCGTCAAACGCAGTTATAAATCCGGGTTCCTCACTGAAAATCTTTTCGTCGGGCAAAGTCTGCATAATGAACTCCTCTGTTAGTTTCAGTCGTTCTAGGAAATCATACCATTGAAGGCTAAATCTCTTTCCGACTGTTTCATTTCCACGTATAGTTGTAGAGTATTGAAGCCTAAATGTTATACAGGTGTCAGAAGTTAAATTTTATTTAGTGGTTTTCCTTTCCTTCTTTCTCTTGCTTTCTTGGTGATTCAGTAACGGTTCGCTGACGCAGTGTAGTACAGCTATTCGCTTACTTCAGTTTAAAGAAAAGAAAAGAAAGAAAGAAACAAAAGACAGGAAAAGAAATAAATGAAAGAAAAAGAAAGAAATTTTGACCACTGAATAATTTTAAGCTTTGCCATCAACTAAATAGCTGTCACTTTTAGTTACATCAACCTTTGACTTAACACATACCCTGCTTAGGGGTTGCTTCTTTGGGGACACCCGCATTCTCTCAAGTTGGCAACAACTGAAGGAGCATAATCTTAAAGCGCCAAACAGGCCGTAGCATAGACGACCTTTCAGAGTGACTTTATACCTTTGGCTGTCAATCATTTTTAGTGGACAACCAAGAAAGTGGAAGAAATAGGAAGAAAGAAAAAACGAAATTAAAGGAAGAAAATAAAAGAAATCAACGAGTGCAGAATATGTAAGGAGATATGGTAGCCTTTGATTAGCGAGATTTGGTGATGCCAAATGACTATTCGTAGTTACATACAGCTTGAAGCTGGTCACAGTTAAAAGATTATGGCCAGTAGTTTAGCAGTGTTTGGTACTTTCCCAGATTAGAATTAAGACGAGAAAGTAGAAACTACTGTACTGAGCCAAAATGTTGAAGAGCAGCTCTATTTTATACTATGCAATGGAGACATAATGCATACTAAAGAAGTTAAGAAATAATAAGGTCGTTAGGTCCAAAATCGTGGAAATGTGCCTACTCAAGCACAAATTTGAGCCAAATCGATTTTGAAAGATTGTCCATTTCAACTCTCATTTTTGAGAGCCATTTCTGCGCCTATGAGACTAGGTTATGCTACAAGTATAGATTTTTGGGTACTGATCTGAATCAAACTTCTGGAGCTATTTTTGCTCTCAGTTTTGAAGACAGTTGTGCTCCTATGATTGAAAGGTCAAGCTATATCTTAGAAGTATTAGTTTTTGGGAGCCATTTTTGCTCTCATTTTCGGAGCCATTTTTGCTCTCACTTTTGGGAGCTGTTTTGACTCCAACTTTAAGAAGATATTTTCGCTCCCATTTTTGGGAGTTATTTTGACGCTCATTCAGCTCCCGAAAGTGAGTGCGAAAATGGCTCCTAAAAGTTGGAGTCAAAATTACTCCCAAAAGTTGGATTCAAATAGTACCTAAAAATCAATACTTGTAGCCTAACCCCATAGGAGCAGAAATGATTCCCAAAAAATGAGAGTCAAAATGGCTCCCAAAAGTTGGATTCAAAGAGTACCTAAAAATCAATACTTGTAGCCTAACCCCATAGGAGCAGAAATGATTCCCAAAAAATGAGAGTCAAAATGGCTCCCAAAAGTTGGAGTCTAAATAGCTCCCAAAAATAGGGAGAAGACTACATCCCCAAAACTGGGAGTAGAAACGGCTCCCAAAGAGCGCTCAATTGGCCTCTCTATTACTACTTCTATAAACATGTACCATAAAAGCGATCCATAACTGAGTACATAACAATTTACATTAGGATATAGACTCTCCGCAGAACACTGAACTCCTGCAGACAACGACAGAGTTACAGAAACAAAGCAAGGTTTTACTCACAGCGGTGCATAGATCTCCTCTTTATCGGCAGTTGGAGAAGATAAAATATAATAGTATGTTTCAGTCACATTGGAAAGAGAAAGTTGAATCAAGGAAGGCTGATGCCACAGAATAAGTAAAACTATACCAAATAAAATTAATAAAAATAGTAGCCAGTTGCATCTTCGCAGCAATTGTATCATCGTAGGGTACTAAATTCAAGATTTCTCATTAAGCATTAACCTTAACAACGATTAATAGAAGATAAAAAATGATGATGGGTGTATGGTGAAATGGAACAAAGACGATCTGCAGGACAAAGAATGGAAAGAATGGAGTCACTTCAGATCCGATCCGATAGCGTAATCTAGTGTAAAAAATTGTGTGTAACGACTGATTATAAGTATATACAATAAGTACAATTATATGTTGGACTAAATTATCCATGTTATACGATTATCGTTTTTCTAACGGTTTTCCCGTTTGACTCATTGATGTAAATGCAGGTAGACGCAGAGATGCTTAAACTTTGAAGGTTTAAATCTTCTGAGCGAGATCCATAAAACCAGTGTTTTCCGGATCTTCTGCATACATGTCGAAGGATCGAAGTGTCGAAGGATTCAAAGAATATATATTATCGCGTGAGGTATATTCTAGATTACTTCATGCTAATGTATAAGCATTAAGCGGTCAAGGCTTGTACAGGCTCAGCTTTGCATGTTCTGAAAGTTTGCAAGAGATTACTTAAGTGAGCATTGCTGCACTTAGCGGGTCTTATCTCGATTACCCTCCCACCACTCAAAATCCTTAAAACTTGACCAAATGAGCTAAAATTTACTATGGGTATGTTTTCGACTACGCTGAGTTCAAATTTTTCGATTTCGAGACATTCGATTTTTTCAGTTTCTAAAGGGGGACCAAGGAAAACCGAAAAATTTTTTGTCTTCGATTTTGCTGAAAAGCTGTGTATAGGGGTTTTCGGGGTCGTAGAACTCGAATCTGAAGTCCGTTTTTCGATTCAACCTTTCGTTAGCTCAGTAGCTAAAGGTTTTAGCTTAAGATGTAAGCTTGCGCTGAGCTAACGAAAAGCTGAATCGGAAAAGGTAAAGGTTTCCCCTGGAGAAGTCTCCCACCCTTGCAGGGTATGGAGGGTCGGTACTCATCCCCGGTTTCATTGCCCTTGAGCCAGGAGTGCCACCTCGAATGATGCCTGCAACCGTGGAGGAGGGGCCAGCTCCTCAAGGCAGATGTCCTACACAGAATCAGAAAAAAGACTTCAGATTCCTGTTACAAACAAAAAAAAACAGACCCTGAAAACACCTATATACAACTTTTCAGCAAAATCGAAGACAAAAAAGTTTTTGGTTTTCCTTGGTCCCCCCTTAGAAATCGAAAAAATTCGAATTTCGCGAAATGGAAAAATTTTGCGATATTGTAACTCAGTGTGTAGTGCTTCTACCAGGGCTGGTGGACCAGCAAGAAACCAAGGACAAGCCCGAACGGGTGGCGTCAGGCACCCTTGTACCCACGAAACCAGGACCTAGAAGAGAGAAGGGAAGAGGGAGGTTCAGCTTCTCACTCACCATTGAAAGTAAAGAATTGGTCCCGCCGGGGATCGACCCACGGCCCTTCTGACTCCGGAGCAGACATGCTAACCACTACACCACGGAACCATCAGCTGAACTCCCATTGCAGGCTTATCAATCTTTCCTATGCCTGCTTCTCTTACAAGTGTAGTCGAAAACGTACCCATAGTAAATTTTAGCTCACTTGGGCCCTATTTCTTTAAAGATTAAAATGGTCGGATTAAACGGATTAAAAACCAGCAGGATTAAAACTTTTAACCTCTATTTCTTTATTGCAGGATTAAACGGATTAAACAGATTAAAATTAACTCGTTTAATCCTGCTGTTTTAACTCGCAGATTAAACGAGTTAATTTTAATTCGTTTAATCCTGCAATAAAGAAATAGAAGTTAAAAGTTTTAATCCTGCAAGATTCTAATCCGCGGGTTAAAACTAATCCAAACGCTATTTCTTTATTGCTGGGATTAATTAACAGGACCTAAGTTTTGGGAACTTCGAATTAGCCCTTGCACTACTTCAGGTGGTGATTCCTTTTGGGCACATATTGTTGATTGTTGATTGATTGATATTGGTTTAAACCAGGATGAAATTCAACGAAACTTTCCAAAATAAGTTGTTTTAGCGTTCTAACACCCTCTGCGCAATCGCGCTTCAAAAATTCAACATTTGTGTTCAGGGCGGTTTTTGCCAATTTCTGAACGTTTGGCAGCAGCTGCATGGCTATGACTATATCCATTCGAAAGAACTCGTTAAACTCTACACTTTTGCTTTTGAAAGCAACTTTCTAGCTTTTCCTATCGTGAGATATAGCCAATTTTCTTATTTTGGCGTCAAAAACTTGTCCTTTCTGCAGAAATCAAATAATCCACTACTTCTTGAGCTACGAAAGCCGTAAAATTTAACTAAGGGTGTCGATTTAAAGGTCTCACAGAGGCCAATTATCGGAGGCATGACCATCGTACAATTGCTATCCCTTAGGCTGCTATCACAAAAAATGTAGTTTTTGCAAAAACACGACCAAATTTTTTCCAGCGATTGTGCAGAATTTAGTATGCAAGCTAGAGAGTTGCCACTTTGCAGATGTGTTCTACACAAAAATACCCCGGGACCCTTTTTTAGTTGCCCCGATAGCTGCTTTCTAACTGAAGTAGTGGCTTGCCAAAGTAGTGAAAAGTAGGCAAAATCCAGGTTGCGCAGACATTTTAGTTTATTTCTCCATAACGAAGAGCGATATCACAATAACTAAAAAAGGGTCCCCAGCTATTTGATAGAGTTATCGAATGCTCTAACCGATGTCCTGCGAAAAAATTTACTTCAGCCTGCAAAAAATCTGAAAAATTATACTTCTTCTAAAATACAGGAAAAACATTTTGGAAAGCCAAACTTAGATTCATTGTACTCATTAAAAAGAGAAAATGTTAAGCTACATTTTGATATAAAGATGACTTCTTAACTCCAAATAATGAATGAATAATAGTGGTTCAAAGTTGATGTCTCCAAAAGGAATCACCACCTTAAAGCGCAAAACTTTCCCAGTTGACCTGAAATTTGATGTGGATGTGCTTCCAGTCGCACTAAAGTGAATGGCAACATACGTCCTTCTGTTTCGAAAAATTCAGCTTTTTCTCGTTTCTTCGATTTGCAACAATAACCAAAAGGAACCGAAAAATTTGTCACCGATTTCATGAAAAAGGTTTCTATATCAAAGTCTGTGTGCTATCCAGCTTTTTATAAATTCAGTATAAACTAACTGAGTAAAAATAGCATCAAAGAAAATCATGAACAGCTGAATCAAAAATCGAATGCCAAAGCTCCGTTATGCTTCCCTACTACTAAATCAGAACTTTTCAGCAGAATATCAAACATACATCAAACTTCTTATTTTTTCCAGGCCTTCTTCGCATGAAAATGCCAACTTTTGTTTCCTAGAAAAATTCGCAAAAACTATAAAAAGATATCCGAACTTATCATATCTCGGCACTATTTATTCAACTGCCACTGCGAAAACGAATTAATGTCCCAAATACCTAAATTTACTAAATGTTTTTGGTTTCTCTATGTTTGCGTCCGGACCGCGGCACCCAGAGCTAACTCTGCTGCGGCAGTCAGATGTCAAAGGAAAAATCTGAGAGTCTGATATTAATATGACTAATATCGAATATCATGTCGGTTAGCAAAATAATCAACACAAAAATGTTCGCCAAGATTAGCAAGTACGAATATATAATAGTAACAACAGTAGGTTTGGTTTTTTCGAAACAACCAGTGTTGGGCGTTGGTCAATTCATTTTTAGGTGGCACGGTTTGGTGACACAAAAATTTGGTCGTACGGAAATCTGGAAATTAGCTGAAATGTATGCACAACCTGAAGTTTGCCTGTTTTTCCCAACTTTGTCAAGCAACCACTTTAGCTAGAAAGCGCCAATGGGAGCAAATAAAAAGGAGTCCCGGGGTATTTGTGTGGAACACAAATGGCAACCCTTCGGCTTGCATGGTAGATACTTCAGAATCGCTGAAAAAATTGGTCACAATGGGGACAAACAACGTTTTTAATCTTACAGCCTATGGGACAGTGACTAAAAATAGAAACGGTTAATTTGCCTGTGTGGTGTCACCTTGCTTCTATTGTCCGGCTTGCGTAACAGAAGAAATATATAATAAAAAAACTGTTATAAACTGCGTCTTTGCTAATAGTTTTCAAAAAGATTGGCGATTTTGAGAAAGTAACTTTTGTATTTTTTAGTAGATTCTTTTATTAAGCTAACATAAATGTTAGGTTTTTAAGAATAGCTAAGCTCAACACTAACATCAAATATCCAATGAAAATGCACTTAAGTGTCATTACGGCAGTGACAGCGCCGTCTATATATGCAGTTGCTGATTGTAAATGCAACTTTCCGCTGTTTTAGTTTTTAATCCGTTTAACCTCCGTAGCAGCACGGGGATTAAAAATCAGTTCAAAATTAGCCAGCAGGATTAAACGGATTAAAATTAATCCTTAAAGAAATAGAAATAACGACGGTCGGATTAAAATTAACTCCCTCATTTTTAATCCTGCTAACGAATAAAGAAATAGGGTTGGATTAAATATTTTATTCCTGCATGATTAAAGAAACAGGATTAAAGGTCGGATTAAAACCAGCTCGTTTAACTCGTTTAACTCGCAGGAATAAAATTTAATCCGTTTAATCCTGCTAGCCATTTCTTTAATGTGGATTAATTTTAATCTAATCCGTTTAATCTTTAAAGAAATAGACCCTTGGTCAAGTTGTAAGGATTTTGAGTGTGGAGGGGGGTAATCGAGATAAGACCCCACTTAGCAATGTGTCATAACTGAGACTCACATAAACTCTCTACTCGAACGCTCCTGTTGAAATACAGTTAGTTAGGACTTAGGTTTTTATTCCTGCTGGAGCAGGAATGTATAAGACGGAAACTATTATGTTTAGTGCATAGTGAGTCATTTCTCCATTCCGAAGCCCTACACAGGGCTAGCTTAGGTAATTTCTTTGCATTCAGATTATGCAAATTAGGTTTAGGTCCTACTTAAGCAGCACAAGTGACCGCCTTCGCGCAGTCTTCGACTGTCAGCAATCTAAGCGGTTGCAGATTATTGAGCACCAGTGTACCTTGGGAGATACACACGGGTGCGTTTGGTGGCAAGGCACTAACTTGCGCTGAACATGACAAGTTCAACCATGGCAAGTATAGACCTGTTCTCTCTATCTTTATGGAGATCAGCTAGAAAGAATAGTGATAGTAATTGGATGTCAATAGAAGTAAAGGGAAGTCAACTAACATAGTAACGTAAATCTCTTCTGACTTAAACCATGCTTCCAACAAAGACAATTTTTGTAATTGAATAAATAACAGGTCTACAAAGGAATACTGCCCCTTTTGGGACCATCCTGTTCGAATTAGTGTGTAAAATTTTTCTACCTTCTTTCTTCTATACGGCAACTTTTATCTTAACAGTTTCTAACAATACTGTTTTGCTCCTAAACTGTGAACTGTTTAACTCGGAGCAAGTGACTTTATCTACCCTAAAGTCCCGATTGAACTTGATCACCAAGCTGTTTCAAATTCAGTGTTTCCATTAGTTATATTTTTAATTTTTTAAAGTTTAAATTTTAGTGTTTGATGAAACACTTTTATGAGAAAATTTTGCACAAAATTTGCGATTTTTCCGCAAACGCACACCTGTGCATATCTTCGCATAACTTAAGCGATTAAGCCCAATTTTGGCATAGGCGCATTCGAACACATTTTTGCGTTGATTGATCTGTGACAAAAATTTGAAATCTTTAGTTTAGTCTTTTAAGCTATTTAAGGTGGGGTCAAGGGAATACCATGAATATTTCTTCTCCAATTTTGTTCGATATTGTATATACGGGATTCCGGAAAAATTCAGGGGGGGAGGGCAATTTGTAAAGAAAAGTTGATTGAGTTAATTGCAAAAGTCAAAGGGTCCACCAAAGATTAACTAAAGATTAACTTTAACTTATGGGCTACTGTAGCTCAACGCCGGTGATGCCAAAGCAACTCGTATATCCAGACATGTGCAGGAGGGAAGTTTTGGATGGGGTGAGCAGATTTTTTCGGTATTTTGCCGTCTGGGGGTGAGCTGCAGGTCGGGGGGAAGCAGCCTGGTTTTGTAGGTGCCCGATCTGGGATGGTTCGCCTCATGGGAATCGTAAATGCTTCGCGGGTCTTTCTACGCTCCGCTCGGGAAACCAACAGACGTAAAGATATGGTCCACAAGTTCACCAATACTCAACTCCTACTTAGTAAAACTGAAGCTGTCCTAACTAGTCAACTAGGGCTAGAGACAGAGAGTTCAGTTGTACAAATTACCCAATTTAATGAAAAAGAGATGATATGCAAGAGGAATTTTAGGATAGAGACAGACCGAGTTTATAGTATATGATAAAAGACGTACGGATAATCAGTTGCACAAGATCAAAACACAAACAGAAATATTTCAGTAAGAAACAATCTAGACAATTGCAAAGACAGACAGACAAATAAATTCACACTCTTATAACCTGTTTAGGGCTTGTACCTTTACCAGAAAGAAATTAATTGAGTTTATGTTACATGATTAAATCAGGTCCCAAATCATCAGTCTTTCATAAACTCGAATTTGCCAAGAAGTTAAGTTTAAGATTACACGAAAACCACAAAATTTCGAATGAATTAATAATGCATAGCAGAATTTGGTGTAGTTTCTAGCTTATCTATTGATTATATTCTGTCTACCGAATCTAAGATTCAAGGAGGTCTGCCTACACGCAAACTGTGTCCTATGTGCTGTTCACGATCATAAAACAGACAATTTAACAATGAAACAGAAAAAACAACACACAGATTTCCACCCTCCCAGGGCTCTGTATTAGTTTTAACTGCCCACTCGGCAGACAGCCAGACGCTAATATCCTACTTCCTGTCTAAGAAGCGGCCGAAGCTTGAAATGCAGTTTTTACAGGCTAGACGATCTTTTTAGACTTCCCCAGGAATATCAGTACAAAAAAGGTTTGTACCCTCAAAGGCACCATTTACAGAACGAGCAGTTTAACAGAAAAAGAAACATGACTTTAAAAGAACAGTCAATCGTCTTTTCTTAGAAATTATCTTCTACGGGCTCTAAACTCCATCCCAGTACTCTGAAACTTTGGTTGTCCTTGGGACATGACCTCAAGGCCATTAGTCGGAGAAAGTTTGAAAATCTAGCAGCAGTCGAGGGTGGCAAGCCTCAACTCAGCGGGGAAGAGAGCACACATTGGATCGGTTCAAGGACCAAGTCAGCGGTGTCGGATAAATCACCTGTTCTTCTGAATCAGCAGTCAAGGTCTTAAAAGGTATCTGACAAACTACATTATCTTGACCGAGGGACGAAGTTGGAGTGCACTCAACCCCACACACTGAGCAGACTGTTTAACCTTAAAAGTTCTAAGAAGGACGATACATATGTCTCGTACCTGTGGTTTCAGGGAGAGAGAGAGAGAGAGTGAGAAAGGAGGGAGAGCAGAGAGAAGGAGCGGAAGACGAAAGGATCCGCTGGATTGATCAGAGCAGCAACTGGGCCAGGGGGAACAGCGGGACACCTCACACTTATGAATCACAGGGCTCCGAGATCTAATCCAGGCAAGAGCCCCGGAATCGGGTAGCAGCAAGATCTGGAAGAGCAGTAAAGGTCCACGGCAGGCAGAGCAGCAGAATCCAAGGGGAACAGAAAGGCAACGGGATCCAGGCAAGTAACAGGAGATCACCGGCGGGTAATGGTTAGAACCTGAACATTTGTGGAGGGACTAGTGTTGAGCACTTGTTCCTCCAAATAAGGGGTAAACTTGGGGAGAATTTCGAGCATAGTACCCCCTATGTAAAGTGAAACAGAGAGAGGAAAGAGGAGGCCGACAAGCGGCCGTACAGTTACAACTTTTTATGCTTTTATGAGAATTATTTGCTCCCAAGTTTTACGCATTAGACTCTAAACAGTAAACGCTTCAAACACAAAACACTGAACGTAAATCAAAAGACCATGATTAGAAACAAACAAAACAAGGACAATTAAAAGCAGAAACGGTTGCAAAACATGAAATAGTTCATTCTTAAGTTCTAATCAGTTCAGTAGGGATTCTGATGTCGGTTTCTCCGAGGTTCGCTCCGATTAGATCGTGCGCAAACAGAAGTCTGTGAGCAACTGCGACCAGGACAATGGTGGGACTCAGGGGCTTTGTCCGTGTTCTCACCAACGACTCTTGTTGGTGGGGTGTCATGGGGTGGGAGTAGACTGGATGGGATTGGAATGGGCGTTTCTGCCGACATTCCGTGAAGGTGAACCAGTTGGGACCCAGAAAGTGATCCAGCCATCCTTTCAAGTCAGCTGTTTGAGGCTCATCTAGCACAGGCACCAGTGGAGCGCGGGTGGAAGCTGACGTTTCTTTGGGGGCTACCAGTTTCCAGGGCCTTTCGTCGCTTGTATTCAGTCGGCACCTAAGGACGCTAAAGAGAACTGGGACTGATTAGAACATTAGAACCGTAAGAAGAGTTGCTAAGTGGATGCGATTAATAGAAGGAGAAATAGCAAGATGTGCCAAATATATTGATGTTGACAGGAAGACATTAATACAACTACGATAGAGTAACAAATATGGACGAGTACTCATGAGATGGTCAGTCGGTGAGATGACAACCTGCGATACAATCGATGACTCTATTTACAAACTCAGCAACTTGGCCGATAAGTAATTTCGGTAAACGGACGTTTCAGCGTAGAACTGAAGAAATTAATTTAGACAAATTCAACAAATTTTAGGGGCGTTAAAAGAAGATGAGAAAAGGTGGAATTTGAGGCAGATGGAAGGCAAGACTGGAGAAAATAATTTATTGGTTTATTTTGATAATTTTTAAGGGAGATTATGATTTTAAGAATGAAATATGAGCCTTTAGGGGTGTGCAAACCCTAAAAACTATCAATGATTTTAGTAATAAGTTAAAAGAAGCGATGGAATTTCTTAGCAACTGTGCAAGTGCCTAGTTACATTTAACGAAGCAACATGAAAAATCCTGGGTATCGACGCGTCAACCATCCAGGTATGGAGTACCAAAAGCAATACAAACAAAATGAGGGAAAGAATGGTCGGTAGATTTGGGGTTTACCATATATTATTCTTTTGATTGAAAAGAAGTATTCTTTATGTAGAACAACGGCGGGCATAACTGTTGTGACCAATCAGGAATCAAAGTTCAAAAATCAAATATGCAGAACAAGTTGCGGAGAATCCTACTAAGATTAACTAATAATCTGTACAATTAATTAGAGTAAAACCAAGAGTCCATAATTCCCTTATATTATAAGAAGAAGAGTAAGCCACTAGAGGACTTCTCTTCTTGGCATTGCGTAACGGTGCTCCGACCACAATACGCGAATGTTCCCCCGTTTGGGGGGGGTCGACCAAATCGACATTGCATACCCCCCTCCGTTTGGTGGGGGGTAGCCAAAAAGAGGTCCTTGTTTGGTGGGGGGGGGTCGCCAACAGCCAATCAGAATGAGCCAAATTTAGCCTGCTTGAGCGACCCCCCCCCCAAACGGGGACCTCTTTCAGCGACCCCCCCCAAACGGGGACCCTTTTTCAAAAGCTAGAATCAGCCTGCCTACCTCCCCACCAAACGGGGAGAGGGTATGATTTGGCGACCCCCCCCCCCCAAACGGGGGAACATTCGCGTATTGTGGTCGGAGCACCGTTACGCAATGCCAAGAAGAGGAGCCCTCTAGTGGCTTACTCTTCTTCTATAATATAAGGGAAATTATTATGGACTCTTGGTAAAACTAATAAGAACTATGACGTGCCACGGAACGGGATGCTGAAACGGAAGTCGCATGTCCAGCTCAGTGGTGTGGAAGGATCGCAAAGCACCACGAGCGACGTCCAGCACATACATGTAATGATTATGAATCGTGCGTGGTTGTGGTTCAACGGCTGGCATGAGCATACAAACCCTGAACTCTTGCCATGCCCAATGGTTGGCACACGGGTTGGTATAGATCAAGATGTTAGTATTGAGCATAGCAGCGAGGAGGAAAATTTCTATCTCAGTGGCGAACTCTCCTTCCTGAAAGATGGATTTTCGGTCGTACCCACTTTCAGGATCCAGTCGGTCCACGTTAGCTAAGACCACTGGATGTGTTTGCAGGAACTGGAACATCCGCTGGCGAATTTTCGACTGTAGTGTCCTTCTCCGAACCGAAACCCACATAAAGCTATTACCCGTTAAAAGCAATTCCCGTCACCCAACACGTTTTGAACCACAGTAGGATAAGTAAGTATCCCATCCTCGCCGTGTTCAACCAGATGCAGAGAGTCGGTTGTAGTGATTCTCCCAACCTGACTGCCTACATGACTAACTAACTACTCGTGGTCTACTGGAACCTAATACGTTGGACGGATGACTCGACAATTAACTCCATTTCTTCCATCAAAGCATCGTTAGATAGAGTAAACAACCTGATTAACTTCCCAAATATCAGGCCCAAAATTTATTTTCTTCACCTCGGAATCCGATGTCGTCGCATTCTGAACCAGAGATCTTACAGTACCTCGATGGCCAATGGTCTACCTGCACGGAAATGGACCAAAGCCATTTACCTGGGTGCTGTCCCTCATACCTTTGGACCTGACAATCGAACCATCATCTGGGTTTATCAGGAAGCGCGTGGTGGAATGTGCCCCTTAGCCCAGGCGACTGCCGTTACGACGCTAAAGGGCGTGTCTGCGAATAAACAGTGTATGTTGCAAAGTAAAATGCGCGTATATCTGAGTCAGCAGGGTGATGCCATCCGAGAATATGTGGGGAAATTCGCCTGGTGACTCCTGGTTCCAGAATACCTGGGCGGGAATCTGGCTACTCCTTCGCGGAGGATAAGTTGTGTCCCTCTTATGGCCCGGTTGAGGAGCTACTTCAGGCTGACGTTCCACCCCACCCAGCGGACCCGAACAGAACCCCACAGAATATGGATGAAGAATAAGCAAGTCAATCCGCCCGTGCTGAAGAACGGCTTGATCGCTCCCCGGACCTCACGTCCAGTGTTGATCGAGACGCCACTACTAATATGTCCGTCTTGGCACCTAAGAGTCTCTCATCGCGGAATATCGCAGCCTTCAACGGGAGGTGGCCTTGCCGAATCACCTGCGACGCTTCCTCCACTGAGTCATTCCATTCTTGGCACAGGTAACCCTCGCGATCGGTGGAAGCCACCTATTGTGATCACTTGTGCTCCGACGAGCTCGATGCCTTCAACAACCACTGTGCCGGCTAGTCCTGCTGATGATCAGCCGACCGAACTTGGGACTTTACATCCAGAACCTGACAGTACACAACAGGTACCTGATCTTCATGCTCACGAACCTGAGAAGCCCGAACCTGGAGTACCGGGTCAAACGGAGTTGAGAACAGAAGCCGAAGCGCTACCGCCAACTTGTCAGGTGGTGGCCGTATCGAATGCCACAGGTAGTAGTGCATCTCCGCCGAGGCAAGAGTCTCTCATCCGAAATGCTGAAGTCCTCCCGTCAAATCTGTTTGACCAGCTGGCCCCCGGTTTGCAGAATTCTAATTCTAACTGACAAACCAACTAATAGCTGTCTCCTAAAACTAACCTAATGTACCTTTTTCGGCTTAAATGCAACGCCTTCCCCATTCTTCGGAACACTAAGGAAGTCATGCCAGTAGGGTCTATGAAGCCAGGAAGACTACGAATCTCGTTCACCCTAATATTCCATCCCATCCTCTTCTCGTCGTTCGACGACTCAGTCAAGACTGGTAACAATGGCGGATTAAGGTCAGATCCTCTGTTCACAGCAGACACAACTACAGAGCAGTATCATCCAAAAATTCAAAAAAGTATACAAAATAATAAAAAAATTGGAATCTGGGAACAAGACAAAGTATGGAGGTGAATGAAGAATATCACTGTCACTTCAGCGCCATTGGCAAACGTGCGTATATAAGTAAACCTGTTCATTGTCCATAAAACAGGATACTGTCAAACTGGTCCTGTCTTCCGTCGAGGGTTTTCGTACTTTACAGAGAAATTCATATCCCTCTCCCTCAAAAAATTGTTAAACATACGTAAACCAATCCCCTAACGTGGTTAGAACTTTTAGCGACTCTAACAATTTTTTTATATTTTCACCTTTATTAAATTTAATAGCCATTTTTAGCTATTCGAGCAGCATAGGCCTGAAGATTTTCGGTTTTCCGTCTGAAATGCTGCTATTTCGGATGACAAATCGCTTATTGCAGTTAGCCAGCCCTTAGCCGTTAGCGAACATAGCATGTACCTAGAGCTGATAACAGAGAGCTTGCCTGCTGTCACACTCTTATATATTATGTACTCTTGGTTTAATTATTCTCTCTGCAGTAGTCTTTTGGAGAGGCGCAGTAAACACAGGAGGACCTTTTCACCTCCCACATCTACTGTTCTCAAAAACCAAGCAAACTCAAGAAATAAGAAGCGATTTAGTGCTATGGTGGTTGCGTTAGTTTTTCCCAACAGCAAGGAGGCATGTTAAGGTAAGTGACACAGTGCTATAGAATCATTATTAATTTACCTCCCTGTCAGCGTAAGAATCGGTTTAGGCATAATCAAGATTCAGAAAGATGTATACTCTCTTCCGGTAAAACTTAGCTGTGAAAGTTCAGGTCCACAAATTGAAATTGAATCATACTGCGCCAAGTTATCGTTGTTGTGGTAATTATTCCAAGAAAACTCCATGTGTTATCCAAACGCCGATGTCGGTACATCCATGCATTATCCATGCGTTAGACCTCAGAAAATGTGTACAGAAAATGAGTACAACTATTAGCTGAAATTTATCAGAGATGTGATATAAGGCGTTTAAATCAAGAATTCGCAGATAAATTTCGGGACAACGCATTCCTAAAAATTGGTAGTAGCAGCACTGCACTGCCTGTTCACAAAAAATGGTATTCTGTCCTTAAAAAGAATTTTAAAGGTTATCCTTTTTCAGCATATTATCAAATTCATAAACTTTTAGAGGCGTACATGCGCTCAAACAATCTGAAGGAGTAATTGGTTAACTAACAACAATTTTAATTCGAAACTTATCTTTTTGTCCAACCAATCAGCGTACGATCCATAAACATAGTAATAGTCTGCTGAAACTAGTTTCAAGACTTGCACAATTTTCAAGTCCAGTTTTAAGGATTTCTTATAACTTTAAACTTAAAACTCTGTGAACATCGTCGCTTAAAGTAGTGCTGGGACCGGTTCCGATTTTTGAAACCGGTTCCGGTTCCGGTTCTTGACTACCGTTTCCGGTTCCGGTTCTTGACTACCGGTTCCGGTTCCGGTTCTAGCTACCGGTTCCGGTTTCAATTGGTATTTTTGATAAAAAAGCTAAAATCACACGATTTTTTATTTTTTTGGCAATTGCTAGAAAAACTTAATATATTTAACTGCACAAAGCTATGAACGTGTTTTCAAACAGTGTTTTTGCTTACTTTTTACTATTTATATACAAATATTTACTGTGAAAAAGATATGGTTTGTTTCATTTTTACCAATATGTTGTGGAAATTTTAGCTACCAGAGCTTACCAAAATACTAAATCTAGATAAACATTTAGCTACTGCCCTTCAGAAAGCGAACGTCGCACAGAACTTTTCTCGACCAGTTTCAAGCAGTCCAATAAAATTTGCTTATCGATTCAGCAACTACAGTTACAACATTACAAAGCTTAATCATTGAAAAAGCAGCTAATCTCATCACGGGGTCGAAGATTTTTTGAGATCGAAAACTGTAACAGAAAACATTGGGGAAAATCGTTGAACGAGAATTAAAACTTTTTGAGCACTTATGCAGCACACAGGTACAACTAACTTCATACCTTTAAAACCAAAAATTGTATGTTACAATAAATAAAGTCAAGCTGCTAAGTTTTTATTTTACATAGAATTTGTTTTAATTTTTGTAGCTGAAATAAACAAATCAAATCCGAAACCTATATATCGCAAAAAGTACTAAAATATGACTATGAACTATGACAATTTTTAATAGACCATCAAAGGCATTCTTTTTCGGTAGCGCTAGCCAATTGCTATTAATTAAATAAGAACGGTATCTCAGGGATACTGTTGCTCAGCTTAACCCTTAATCTGGAGTTGCGCCTTCAGTATACTGGTTTGCTTCAGTTGAAGTTTGCACACAAAAATTGCAGAGGCAACAGCTAAAGCTGGAAGAGTTGCCGTAAAGCATCAAATCCTTAATGCTTACCTTTGTCATCCTTAAAGAAGAGTTAACACTGAATATACCTTAGTTTTTCTTTTTCTATAACCTTTTCAGAAAACTTAAAACATTGACTGAAAACTGTTATTAAAGACATCGTAAAATTGATATCAAATCTTCTGCCATTTACACAACAAGTCTTTCAAAAACAAAATTTCATATCTAAATAGAAGTACCAGAATAAAGTTAAATTCCAAATGCTAAATTCAAATTCATAAGAAAATTTTAAAATTTTACAAAATAAACCTTGATTGAAGTTTCAAACAGCCAAAATTAACACTAGAACCGGCCGGTTCCAAAAGCCACCGGTTCCGGTTCCGGTTCCGGTTCTAAAAATCCTACCGGTTCCGGTTCCGGTTCTACCGGTTCTTTTGGAACCGGTCCCAGCACTAGCTTAAAGGCCGGTTCACACTGACGCCTTAAATCTTAGTTTTAGGTTGTTGAGGTTTTAAATTTTGATCGGAGGTGTTCACACTGCGTTTTAAGTTTTTAGTTTTAAGTTTAAAACTTAAAACTGAACTTGAAAATTGTTCAAGTCCTAAAACCAGTTTTAAGGATTTTAGTGCATAACATAGAATTTTGATTGACAGATAGGGCAAATCCATTCCGTTAAAACCAGAACTGACAATCTAGCGTGAATCAATGCTTGCTAAAACTAAATTTCTTACAACTAAAAACCTTAAAACTGCAAAACTTCCAACTTTGGCAGTTATTGACAGGAGTCTTGAAACTTGAGAACTCGAGAACTTTTATGAAACTACCCCAGATCGCCCTAGTCAGCCACATAGTGTCCATAGGTAAGAATCCCTCATTAACACATGAATGGGGTAACCCCCAAAACGTTTGACCAGATGCCCCCGACTTTTGACATACCCTACCCAAATTGACGGTTACCACTCATGGTTTTTCTGGAGTTTTAGATGGGCGGTGGGTACATTTTGGAAACCCGGTGGTCGTCCCCGAAAAATAATGTAGGGGACTCCCCCGAAATACCCCAGAATTCCTACTTCAGAACTTCGGAAAACATCCCAAAAATCAAAATTTCTGTATTTTAGCCCTTCTATCCTCAAAATAAGGCTTATTTTTAACGCATTAGGAGTTTTCAATACGTTATAGTGCTATTTTAAGAAACAATCTGAAAAGGTTGGAGGTAGCCAGAAGGTGGTGGAACGGTATGTTAAAAGCTATAGGGGGTAAATCTGGTCAAAAATTTTGGGAAAATTATTTGACGTTGCCCACTGAAGCTGAAACTAAAACTAAATTTAATTCCGACCACCGATTAAAACTAAAAGTGTTTTAGATTTAATGTTGAATAATTTTACTTTTTCTCAATTCAAGCATTGTTGCTTCTTGCATCAACACTTAAAAATGAGTTCTGCGAGTAATACTCCTGGCTTACTCTAATTTTTCAGAAAGAATTAAATTTTTATTCCTGCTGGAGCAGGAACCTGCTGGAGCAGGAATGTATAAAACGAAGTTTGGCTATGTTTAGTGTATGTTTTCTCTATTTTTGCACGACGAGGCCCTATCTTCAACACAGGGCTAGGATAGGGCACTTTTTTTGGGGAAGGTAATTTATGCAAATTAGGTTAGCAGCTATTTAAACGACGGAATCTACAGTCTTGTCGCAGTTGTCAACAATCAGCAATCAAACGATTGAATATATTTGGGCACATCAGTGCAGCTTGGGAGCTCACTTTGGCGCATTAGGGTCAACAAAGTTTTAGAATTTCAGTTCACCTATATAAGTGAACTCAAAAAGTATTTTACTTGAACAATACTACAGCAATAAAAGACTTACACAAACACATTTCTTATCGTTTTCATGTTGAGCAAAAGACTGGAAATTGAGGAGATGTATCGTTTTCACTGTTTTCACTTTATGTACTTAAAATGTGTAATTAATTTGTTCTCCTCTGGGTGAATGGTTGAGCAGGTGAGCTAGATAACCTGTAGTTAAGAAGTACCTTAACAGCTAAGTAGGTGCTGTTTAACCATCAGCAAGCGAATTCTTGAACAGTTAGGATTTGAATATCTCACTCGCAGCTTGTTATTACATAAAATAGGATAAAATTTCCTTACTAAAATTCGTACAGGTCTACGGAGGAATATTGCCACTTTTGGGGCCAACTTGTTAATTATAATTTTTGAATAAAGAAACTATTTATATTTTCAACTTTTAGGATTGTTGTTCTTGAATAGCAATATATTATACCTACTTATGAAATTTTATTCCAATTTGTTTTCAACTACATGCGTTTTCAACTACAACTGTTAATTGACTACATTTTATGCGCACTTGTTATCAATGATGACGTAATCAATTAGCTTGAAATGGAGAAAGCCTTTAAACACCTAGACTGGTACCAAGAGTCCATAATTAATTCCTTTGTATTATAGAAGAAGAGTAAGCCACTAGAGGGCTTCTTGGCGTTGCGTAACGGTGCTCCGCCCACAATGCGTGAATGTTCCCTGTTTGGTGGGGGGGCCGCAAAGCATACCCCCTCCCCGTTCGGTGGGGGGTAGCAAAAACAGGTCCCCTTTTGGTGGGGGGGGTATGCAAAAGGGGTCCCCGTTTGGTGGGGGGGGGTAGGCAGAAGAGGGTCCCCGTTTGGGGGGGGGGTGGCCAAGTCAGGCTATGATTGGCTGCATCTGACTGGCTGTTGGCGACCCCCCCCCATACCCCTTTGCTTACCCCCCACCAAACGGTGACCTCTCTTTGCTACCATCCTACCAAACGCGGACCCATTTTCAAATAAAACAAAAACTACCGTAATCCTCTGCTGTACCCCCCCCCCACCAAACGGGGAGGGGGTCTCTGAAATCTGATTGGCTGTTGGCTACCCCTCCACCAAACGGGGACCACTTTCTGCTACCCCCACACATCAAACGGAGGGGGGTATGCTTTGTCAAAGAGAGCTACCCCCCACCAAACGGAGGAACATTCGCGTATTGTGGCGGAGCACCGTTGCGCAATACAGTGAAGAAGTGAAGAGAAGCCCTCTAGTGGCTTACTCTTCTTCTTATATATGTAATAAAATAGGCTAGCGCTGAGGGTCTACTTTACTCAAGGCCTAGATCAGAATGGCACTGGTTTATTCCCTTTTTAGTGTTCCAGGGGATTCTTGCCTCCAACCCGCAGTTTAGCCCAATTATTACAGCAATAACTATCCAAAATTCCGTAGCTGAGGTTATGTTCTCGGGCCCCGGCCTCTTCTTCAGATTCAAATTAAGTATTAGCTCGTGACATTCGTTAAATTAGACTAGGTAGATACAGTCTACTGGGACTGAATTGCACGACTAGAGAGTAATTAACGCCCAATTATATGATCAAACTTAACTTCCCTTCAATCCTTACTTGCTCATCCACTTACTACCAATCTAGACAACAATTCCCTAAGAGAGTCAAGACTAAAGTTTCGTTCTATTAAATTTAAGCAGGTATTGTGCAGACAGTCAACTAACGCATGGAAATATTCACAAGAATTCACAATAAGGAAGGATCAATCAAAATAGATAACACAACAAATTCAGTACGAAATGATTACAGAGCATACAGTAGACACGACAGTATTATAATCATGAGATTATTAAGCAATGACGTAACTATTTTGTCAGCTTTGGTATCGTTAGACTCAAGTTGCTAGAACGCTTCGACAGGCGATTTCAAAACCCACTTCTAAACCTTAAACTTACACTCTGAGCTGGTAGATCCAGGAATAGTGGTGCACAGGAGAATCGTAATAAAGCACAAATCGGATAAAATGCGATACAGGTTAGAAAAATACAGTCGGGGTTTGCAAAATTAGCGGGTATGAATCCTCAAATAGACAAGTGACTCGAAACACCACGGCTCAATAGGCCAATATTGACTTCCAACTATCAAGAGACCGTACAAAACTGCTTTATGCAGACCTGAAGATACAACTTGTCAGCACCGAGTCCACCCCAAGACTGAAGACTTGGGAAAAACAAAACTATCGCTGAGTCAGTCACCCCAGCAGATTACTCTTTGTCCTGACTGAAACTGTCAGTCAGGATTTTGCGGTCCTGTTGGAAGTCCTTTACCGAGCGGCCATAATTTCTCCGATTAGAAAAGAAAACGTTTCTTATCGTTTCTAAATTGTTTCCTAAGAGGCTTACCTGGGGACCAAAAACTCCCCAGGTAAGTAGTTTGTCAAATATTTTCCAATTCCCATTTTCAGATAACACAGTTACCGACCCAAACGACTGATACAAACAGGAAATTTCCACGCACACCCACAATCACAAACAGGGGGCTAGAGTAATGCTAACCACAATCAAAATTTACAATTAGTTAATATTATTAGTTACCGAATTAGCTTAACCACAATTAAACAATTAGACAACCAAACAACCACAATTAAACAAACAAACAAACAAACAATTACATCTTTCTTTTTGTCAATTTTGCACGTTTTCCTTTCATTCTCAAACAAGCCTTTCTTTTCCTTATTCAAGATTCGTAGGCTCTGGATAGTAGGGGCAATACAAAGGGCAATACAAAGATTAGAGTGGCCCCAAAATATACAGACAAAAACAGCCAAAACGTAGGCTACCCATCACACTTCACACAATAAAAAAGCCGGTAAAGTTACACTAGGGGGGCAAAATATACAGACAAAAACAGACAAAACGAAATACCAGACAAGCAATCGCCACAGTTTGCCAGATTAGTTTTTAGTCAGCCAAAGGAGTCAATCCGAGGAACCTTTTAGGACGAAAGGAGCAAACCGGGGGCATAACCACAAACGTTCACAGCTAACCAATCAGCAAACACAAGTAAAATTACCAACCTTTTTAGGCAAAAGGAAGAAACCGCAGTGTACAATAGCAATACATTTTATGCATA
>JASAND010006612.1:0-34488 GCA_030248195.1 Trissonchulus latispiculum
ACACAGTGGAGACCATAAACCATTTTTAAACAAGGACTTCAGAAATCTGTGTAAATTGATCTAACTTTGCTCTTGACTAATCTGACGTGCTAAGCCTTGCCGAGGGTCATTTTTCTTGGTTTTGCTAGAAGTTACCTACAACTCCAGGAATTTATCAAAAAGTGAAAATTTTCGAAATTTCATGATCTTTCGGCATTTCAAATGAGAATTACACAACTTTGGGAAAGTTTCAGCAAAAACCAAGAAAAACGACCCTCGGCAATACGTTTCTGTGAAATTGTTTGCAGTTTCATTGAGGGAATTTTGAGAAACCCTTGTTTAAAGCAAACTGATTGTAGTTTTTGAAAAATCGGTTTTTCAGCCACAACCTAAGCTAGACTCAAGTAATCAAGCTTATTTTTGCTCAAAATATGGGCCTACAAAGGGTTTTTAGTTTGTATACATCGTCGTCGAATATTGTGGTTACATGTTGCAGCAAATTACAAAAATCTGGAAATTTGGAAATCAGCCGGTTTTTGACCCCAAAAATCTTTAATCTCGTGTATCTCTCGGGAAAAAGTTTGAGGAGTTTGAGGAGCTCTTTCGATTGAATATGATTTTGGCTAATTTCAAGCAACTTTCTGAGACTTATTTGGCAAAATTCAAAAATTTTCAAATTTTCATACAAAGATTCCGGGATTGTTTCTAATGTTTTCAAGAACACCGAAGTAGTGTGTAGTGAAAGTTTCAGACGTTTTGGATTACTTTCGCTAAAGTTATCATCCAAAATACGGGAAAGAAAACCACCACCTTAACACAAACTCAATTTGACTGCTGTCCTCAAAAACATTATTAGTAACCACTGGTAACCAGTAACCACCACTAACCAGTCTGCAAGACAAACGACAAGAGCAACTTTAAAACAATTAGACTGAAGTTGAATTAGTCTTCTTAAGTACATGCCAAAGTTGGCTATTTTATCAGCATACAAATCCAATTATTCATTAGAAAGACACCAGACATTAAAACTCGAAGCAGTTGTCATCACTGAAGTAATCTGTTATTTGTCGAAGTTTTGAATGCCAATTTCCTTTAATACTCGGCTGGCGTTATCAGTTCGTCATATCTTTTAGGAAGCTCTTTATATCTAATTTTAGTTAGGGTTGGGCCGTTAGCGAAAATGCGGGGCCGGGGCCTTCCAAGATTGCCGGCGCCGGTCCCAAGCTCCGATCCCGTTACACGGCTCCAGTCCCGTTACATGGCTCCGGCCCCGGCGGTCCCGATGGTCTAAGCCCCGGCCTTGTTACAGGGCCCCGCCTGCCCCGACGATCCCGGCGGCCCTGACTCTATTTCACAGCCTCTTGCTTACCCTTCGCACTTACTATACCATATACTGCCAGTTAGCTCTTAAGGCCGGCCGGCAACCTTTGAGCCCGTAGCAGTTTGAAGTGCAGCTATTATGCCAGTTAAGATATTGATCTTCGGTTGTTATATTAGAAAAATGTATTTGCACGTGTACACTGATTGCAAAAACCAGACAAAAAACAGACTTGGAGTTCATTTTAAGCCTAGTTGCTTGAAATTGTACATTTCTGACTGTTGGTTTGCATTCCGGCCGGCTGCCGGCCGGCCTCACCGGTCGCTGACCGGCCGGCCGGAAGCCGGCGGCCGGCCGACCTCAAACAGTCTTGATGCTTCATCCGTATTTTAATAAATATTTTATGTTCGGATTTATTGTTCGTGATCAACAATTTTAAGGCAGACCAAAGTTGACACCTTGTGGCCGTAATCTCTATATTAAATTTTGAAAACTTTCCAAGTTTCGCCAAGTTGGCTTTTCAGTCAAATAAATAGAGGAAGCTTTTCAAACCTCAAACGAACTTTTCAAATTGTTTAGTATGGATTGTATGCCAAATATTAAACAAAAACAATAAACTCTACTGGCTCTGATAAGCGACCAACCAGGTTCCCAAGACAAATTGAATTTGAGTTTGAATGGTTTCAAACCTGTATTCTTGAGAACACATAAACGCTACATTCAAGAGAAATGTGTACTGCGTATATATGCTAAAAGCATCAATATATGTACAGCAGAAAACATAGAACAAAGTTGTTATATATATTGAGCAGATTGGTCCCGTCGGCCGCGTCGGCCCCGCCGGCCCCGCGAGGCCGTGTAACGGGGCCAGGCCCAAAATCGACGGGGCCGGGCCGGGGCCGGGCCGTTGAAAAAATTTGCGGGACCGGGCCCGCCCGGCCCCGTTACACGGCCCCGGCGCAACCATAATTTTAGTCAGCTCTTTTCTTTTAACGCGTTTTTTCAACTTCAAAGCTTGGGGAAGCTGCTCACAAATCTTCAAAAATTCAAATCTTTACCAAAGCTAGAAATAAGACAGACATCATCATCCACGTTAAGCTTGAAGTAAGTGAATTTCTTAGCTTAGAACAAAACTAAATTAGTCAGATGACACATTAGTAGTCATACATCTTTAATTCATTTTAGCAGAATGGCTGCTCAAACGTAAGTACGTTTTTAATGTTGACATCTGGGAAAATAATCTCACTTAAAATTCATGTTAATGTTTTAGTGTTAACGTTTAGTGTTAATGTTTTGGCCAAAAATTTAAACAATTCAGTGAACCGATTTGTCACACAGCATTTTCGCATTTTCAAAAATGTAATGAAGTGCATAAATTCACTAATCTGTGGATATTGGATGGATGGATCCCTGCAGTAAAATGTTAGAAAATAAACTAACCTGAGGAATTAAGGCAAACTGATCGAAAAGTTGAACCGCAAATCTTAGATAAATAAAGGTCACGGAAACAATAAGAGTAAAGTTAGTAACTTTAAAGTAACAGTTACATGGATCCAAGGTTTTCTCGGGGGAAGGGCCTAATTTTTGGTGATCGAGCAGGTCAAATTAGGTTAATTCTGTTAAAACTCGTTAAACATATTCTGGAATTGTTTTAAAAATAGGTTTAAAACTGCTTAAAAACGCTTTAAAATAAGCCGTTTTTGCGGAAAAAACTGATAAAATAAACAAAATTTTCCATTTGTGCCATGTTTCAAAATATCTGCAGTCAGAAATCTAAGGCGAGATTGGCGGGACTGACCTCCAAACCTTTCCACAAAATCCCGGCAGGCAAATTTCCAGAGAATCTGCGACTAGATCCACCTGTTTCTGCAGTTTATTTTAGCTTTGCAGGTAAAAAGTGGCCCTTATTTAGTTCAAATCTGTGTGGCCCTTATTACGGTTGTGTGGCTCTAATTTGGCATTATTAGGCCCTTATTAGGATATATTACGACCTCTCAGTTTATCGACAAAAGTATATCGAAAACTCGTTAAACTGTAAAAAGCTTTATGTCCAGCGAAAGAATAAATTGACCTGAAGATAATAAATTTTAAAGTATGGAAATCCGTTCAATATTGAGTTCAGTAGAGGATAATATGTAGTTGTTAAAATAATTAAAACATCATAAAAAAAGTCGCTCAGTCAACGTGCCATTATAAAACTGCAGGCGGTAAACTGAAAGCAGGCACACATTCTGACAAGTTTTATGTCAAAATGAAGAGCAGAAAATGACTAATCACGAGATATGTAAACTAATATCATTGGATACATTGTTCATTCATCTTTTCTCATTTATCGTAGCAAATGAAATGAATCAGAACAATTGAAATTTTTTTCGACACGCAACTTAGATAATCCTTGGTTTTTATGGTTTTTCTTGCGAACAAGGAAACAAGGTCAATGCTTTTGGTGATCTGTCCCGCGGGGCCGTGTAACAGGGACGGGGCCCAAAATTGACGGGGCCGAGCCGGGGCCGGGCCGTTGAAAAAATTTGCGGGACCGGGCCCGCCCGGCCCGTTACAAGGCCCCGACGCAACCATAATTTTAGTCAGCTCTTTTCCTTTTCTTTTAACGCGTTTTTATCAACTTCAAAGCTTGGGAAAGCTGCTCACAAATCTTCAAAAATTCAAATCTTTACAAAAGCTAGAAATAAGACAGACATCATCTTCCACGTTAAGCTTGAAGTAAGTGAATTTCTTAGCTTAGAACAAAACTAAATTAGTCAGATGACACATTAGTAGTCATACATCTTTAATTCATTTTAGCAGAATGGCTGCTCAAAAGTAAGTACGTTTTTAATGTTGACATCTGGGAATATAATCTCACTTAAAATTCATGTTAATGTTTTAGTGTTAATGTTTAGTGTTAATGTTTTAGCCAAAAATTTAAGCAATTCAGTGAACCGATTTGTCACACAGCATTCTCGCATTTTCAAAAATGTAATGAAGTGCATAAATTCACTAATCTGTGGATATTGGATGGATGGATCCCTGCAGTAAAATGTTAGAAAATAAACTAACCTGAGGAATTAAGGCAAACTGATCGAAAAGTTGAACCTCAAATCTTAGATAAATAAAGGTCACGGAAACAATAAGAGTAAAGTTAGTAACTTTAAAGTAACAGTTACATGAATCCAAGGTTTTCTCGGGGGAAGGGCCTAATTTTTGGTGATCGAGCAGGTCAAATCAGGTTAATTCTGTTAAAACTCGTTAAACATATTCTGGAATTGTTTTAAAAATAGGTTTAAAACTGCTTAAAAACGCTTTAAAATAAGCCGTTTTTGCGGAAAAAATTGATAAAATAAACAAAATTTTCCATTTGTTCCATGGTTCAAAATTTCTGCAGTCAGAAACCTAAGGCAAGATTTGCGGGACTGACCTCCATACCTTTCCACAAAATCCCGGCAGGCAAATTTCCAGAGAATCTGCGACTAGATCCACCTGTTTCTGCAGTTTATTTTAGTTTTGCAGGTAAAAAGTGGCCCTTATTTAGTACAAATCTGTGTGGCCCTTATTACGGTTGTGTGGCTCTAATTTGGCATTATTAGGCCCTTATTAGGATATATTACGACCTTTCAGTTTATCGACAAAAGTATATCGAAAACTCGTTAAACTGTAAAAAGCTTTATGTCCAGCGAAAGAATAAATTGACCTGAAGATAATAAATTTTAAAGTATGGAAATCCGTTCAATATTGAGTTCAGTAGAGGATAATATGTAGTTGTTAAAATAATTAGAACATCATAAAAAAAGTCGCTCAGTCAACGTGCCATTATAAAACTGCAGGCGGTAAACTGAAAGCAGGCACACATTCTGACAAGTTTTATGTCAAAATGAAGAACAGAAAATGACTAATCACGAGATATGTAAATCAATATCATTGGATACATTGTTCATTCATCTTTTCTCATTTATCGTAGCAAATAAAATGAATCGGAACAATTGAAATTTTTTTCGACACGCAACTTAGATAATCCTTGGCTTTTATGATTTTTCTTCCGAACAAGGAAACAAGGTCAATGCTTTTGGTGATCTGTCCCGCGGGGCCGTGTAACAGGGTTGGGGCCCAAAATCGACGGGGCCGAGCCGGGGCCGGGCCGTTGAAAAAATTTGCGGGACCGGGCACGCCCGGCCCCGTAACACGGCCCCGGCGCAACCATAATTTTAGTCAGCTCTTTTCCTTTTCTTTTAACGCGTTTTTTCAACTTCAAAGCTTGGGGAAGCTGCTCACAAATCTTCAAAAATTCAAATCTTTACCAAAGCTAGAAATAAGACAGACATCATCATCCACGTTAAGCTTGAAGTAAGTGAATTTCTTAGCTTAGAACAAAACTAAATTAGTCAGATGACACATTAGTAGTCATACATCTTTAATTCATTTTAGCAGAATGGCTGCTCAAAAGTAAGTACGTTTTTAATGTTGACATCTGGGAAAATAATCTCACTTAAAATTCATGTTAATGTTTTAGTGTTAATGTTTAGTGTTAATAATTTAGCCAAAAATTTAAGCAATTCAGTGAACCGATTTGTCACACAGCATTTTCGCATTTTCAAAAATGTAATGAAGTGCATAAATTCACTAATCTGTGGATATTGGATGGATGGATCCCTGCAGTAAAATGTTAGAAAATAAACTAACCTGAGGAATTAAGGCAAACTGATCGAAAAGTTGAACCTCAAATCTTAGATAAATAAAGGTCACGGAAACAATAAGAGTAAACTTAGTAACTTTAAAGTAACAGTTACATGGATCCAAGGTTTTCTCGGGGGAAGGGCCTAATTTTTGGTGATCGAGCAGGTCAAATTAGGTTAATTCTGTTAAAACTCGTTAAACATATTCTGGAATTGTTTTAAAAATAGGTTTAAAACTGCTTAAAAACGCTTTAAAATAAGCCGTTTTTGCGGAAAAAACTGATAAAATAAACAAAATTTTCCATTTGTGCCATGTTTCAAAATTTCTGCAGTCAGAAACCTAAGGCAAGATTTGCGGGACTGACCTCCATACCTTTCCACAAAATCCCGGCAGGCAAATTTCCAGAGAATCTGCGACTAGATCCACCGGTTTCTGCAGTTTATTTTAGTTTTGCAGGTAAAAAGTGGCCCTTATTTAGTTCAAATCTGCGTGGCCCGTATTACGGTTGTGTGGCTCTAATTTGGCATTACTAGGCCCTCATTAGGATATATTACGACCTTTCAGTTTATCGACAAAAGTATATCGAAAACTCATTAAACTGTAAAAAGTTTTATGTCCAGTGAAAGTATAAATTGACCTGATGATAATAAATTTTAAAGTATGGAAATCCGTTCAATATTGAGTTCAGTAGAGGATAATATGTAGTTGTTAAAATAATTAAAACATCATAAAAAAGTCGTTCAGTCAACGTGCCATTATAAAACTGCAGGCGGTAAACTGAAAGCAGGCACACATTCTGCCAAGTTTTATGTCAAAATGAAGAGCAGAAAATGACAAATCACGTGATATGTAAACCAATATCATTGGATACATTGTTCTTTCATCTTTTCTCATTTATCGTAGCAAATGAAATGAATCGGAACAATTGAAATTTTTTTCGACACGCAACTTAGATAATCCTTGGTTTTTATGGTTTTTCTTCCGAACAAGGAAACAAGGTCAATGCTTTTGGTGATCTGTCCCGCGGGGCCGTGTAACAGGGACGGGGCCCAAAATTGACGGGCCGCGCCGGGGCCGGGCCGTTGAAAAAATTTGCGGGACCGGGCCCGCCCGGCCCCGTTACAAGGCCCCGGCGCAACCATATTTTAGTCAGCTCTTTTCCTTTTACTTTAACGCGTTTTTATCAACTTCAAAGCTTGGGAAAGCTGCTCACAAATCTTCAAAAATTCAAATCTTTACAAAAGCTAGAAATAAGACAGACATCATCTTCCACGTTAAGCTTGAAGTAAGTGAATTTCTTAGCTTAGAACAAAACTAAATTAGTCAGATGACACATTAGTAGTCATACATCTTTAATTCATTTTAGCAGAATGGCTGCTCAAAAGTAAGTACGTTTTTAATGTTGACATCTGGGAAAATAATCTCACTTAAAATTCATGTTAATGTTTTAGTGTTAATGTTTAGTGTTAATAATTTAGCCAAAAATTTAAGCAATTCAGTGAACCGATTTGTCACACAGCATTTTCGCATTTTCAAAAATGTAATGAAGTGCACAAATTCACTAATCTGTGGATGTTGGATGGATGGATCCCTGCAGTAAAGTGTTAGAAAATAAACTAACCTGAGGAATTAAGGCTAACTGATTGAAAAGTTGAACTCAAATCTTAGAAAAATAAAGGTCACGGAAACAATAAGAGTAAAGTTAGTAACTTTAAAGTAACAGTTACATGGATCCAAGGTCAAATTAGGTTAATTCTATTAAAACTCGTTAAACATATTCTGGAATTGTTTTAAAAATAGGTTTAAAACTGCTTAAAAACGCTTTAAAATAAGCCGTTTTTGCGGAAAAAATTGATAAAATAAACAAAATTTTCCATTTGTTCCATGTTTCAAAATTTCTGCAGTCAGAAACCTAAGGCAAGATTTGCGGGACTGACCTCCATACCTTTCCACAAAATCCCGGCAGGCAAATTTCCAGAGAATCTGCGACTAGATCCAGCTGTTTCTGCAGTTTATTTTAGTTTTGCAGGTAAAAAGTGGCCCTTATTTAGTTCAAATCTGCGTGGCCCGTATTACGGTTGTGTGGCTTTAATTTGGCATTACTTGGCCCTCATTAGGATATATTGCGACCTTTCAGTTTATCGACAAAAGTATATCGAAAACTCATTAAACTGTAAAAAGTTTTATGTCCAGTGAAAGTATAAATTGACCTGATGATAATAAATTTTAAAGTATGGAAATCCGTTCAATATTGAGTTCAGTAGAGGATAATATGTAGTTGTTAAAATAATTAAAACATCATAAAAAAGTCGCTCAGTCAACGTGCCATTATAAAACTGCAGGCGGTAAACTGAAAGCAGGCACACATTCTGCCAAGTTTTATGTCAAAATGAAGAGCAGAAAATGACAAATCACGTGATATGTAAACCAATATCATTGGATACATTGTTCTTTCATCTTTTCTCATTTATCGTAGCAAATGAAATGAATCGGAACAATTGAAATTTTTTTCGACACGCAACTTAGATAATCCTTGGTTTTTATGGTTTTTCTTCCGAACAAGGAAACAAGGTCAATGCTTTTGGTGATCTGTCCCGCGGGGCCGTGTAACAGGGACGGGGCCCAAAATTGACGGGGCCGAGCCGGGGCCGGGCCGTTGAAAAAATTTGTGGGACCGGGCCCGCCCGGCCCCGTTACAAGGCCCCGGCGCAACCATATTTTAGTCAGCTCTTTTCCTTTTACTTTAACGCGTTTTTATCAACTTCAAAGCTTGGGAAAGCTGCTCACAAATCTTCAAAAATTCAAATCTTTACAAAAGCTAGAAATAAGACAGACATCATCTTCCACGTTGAGTTTGAAGTAACTAAGATTCTTAGCGGAGAACAAAACTAATTTAGTCGGATGACATATTTGTAGTAATACATCTATAATTTATTTTACCAGAATGGCCGTCGCAAAGTAAGTAGGTTTTCAATGTTGGCATCTGGGATGGGAGTTTTAAAAATTTGAGCACCGGGGCGATAATGAGAAAAAAACCTTAAAGTTAGCTTTAACACATTTAATATTTTATGTTTTTCATAAGTTCTACAAAATTTTCTAAAAATCAGATCATTTCACTGCATCAATCAAACCAGTACCAGGTACCCAGTCTGCTACACTATATTATGCACGTTATTGCATTGTGCAATAAAAATATTAACTAGACATAAGGTTAGTTTGAGACGCTAATTTAGTATGATTTAAAATAATCTCCCTTAAAACTCCATTAAATCTAGTACAAATCAAATCATTTTTTCAAAAATTACAAGTATAGAGGCTAAATCACATGACAATGGAAAAGTTGTGAGGCAATTTTCAAAATTTAGACATTTTGTTAGTAGACGTTTGATCGTTAAACATTTCGTCGGTAGGCGTTATGAATGTTAGGCATTTTGAATATATACGTTTTAAACGGGCACCTATGTATGTTAACCCTTTTATTCCCGCGGCTGCCAATTGGCACAGGTGCTGATTTTTGGCATCTTATATTTTGGGATAGGGTTCAGTTGCCGGTTGGCAATCTGGGCATTTGCTCCTTTTATCTTTAACACGTCCACCCTATTTTGGGAGAATATTTCGACACCTGCTTGAAAAATCTAGTTTCTATGGCATTCCGCCGGCTATGGAAATTTTGATGATTTCAAGCCCTGTTCGAGCGCTGCATTCAAGCAAATCCGGAGCCGGCTGTAGTTCGTCGGCAGAAAAGTCGTTCCACCAGGTGATGCGGGAGGTTATGCGCATTAAAATAACGTATAGTTGATCCCGTCTCTGAATCAAGTCTTGCAGCTAGAGATAAATTTATTGGATTTTTGCAATGAAAATATAGCAAAATTTCGTACTTTGTCCAACTTTGACGGCTTATAACTTTTTCAGGGTGCATCGGAGACCCTTCAATGCTAAATCATGAAATGTAGTGCAATTACTTCTCTATCGATTGGTGGCAGTCCCATCTCTCTAGATGGTCTCAGTAAAAAACGGCAGCCAAAAATGTAAAATTGGTCATTTTGAGCCGATTTCCCCGAGAAGTCTTGGGCAGAAGAGGGTTAAATAGTAGTAGCATGTGATGGTGGTAAGCCTGGAATTAGCCAAAGAGGTCTTGTCAGAACTTTGTTGAAACAACCTTACCTATGTAAAAAGCTTAAGTGATTTGGCCGGCCTGTGATTTCTAAGATACGGTTTTATAGTAGCAAAATCTTAACTTGTATATAAATTTCAGAATGAAAGGTTACATTTCAAACTTCCAACACGTATACAGCACAGTGGCAACGTCTATTTTACAGTCAATACCACATATACTGTAAGTATTACAGTTGTCTTGCGTTGGCGAGCGCCTGTACAACATGTAAAACAGATGTAATGGCAAATTGTTTGTTTTGTTTAGTCGCCAAAGCCAAGTCGTGTCGACTTTGTATGTCGACAAACAAGCAGCGGACGAAATCAGCTGTCCGGAGGAAGGCTGTGATTATTGAGCGCGGCAGAATACTGCACCGCGGAGGTTCTTCAAGCTGCGGAAAGATTTACGCAATGCGCACATTACAAGGATCCTGCGAACGAAATGTCTGAATTGCAGACGAAGCTTTGGAAAAATTTCATTTCACACTTGTCAACGAAGGTAATTAATCTGTGCTGCTTCGTGAAAAGAGTTAAAATTAGCTCGCTCTAACTGTGCCCTCTTGAAGAATCGTTGCAAGAGTTAAAAATTTGCGGAGTTAGTTATAACATTAAATGGTTAAATTTAACTCTGGTTAACTTTCTCCGACCTTTTCGCATTGAAGATTAACCCCAATCAAAACACGCGGGTTAAGCGGAGTTAAAATACAAAGGGAGCTTTAATTAATGCTCTCATTAAAAATTCACAAGTCTGGGGTTTATTAACTGATATTCTCGAAGAATGTCCATTTTTGACCCCCAAAATAATTTTGGCTTATACTGACTTAACCACTTATATAGCCAAAATGTTGTGAAAGCAAAAATGTTCATTTCGGTTCCCTCTTTCCATTCATATCTACCAATTAGGTGTATCGACTAAGTGACTAACTAACTGAATAACTGAAAGAATAATGGCAAAAACTAAACATTTCTATCTTTTCACCTAAAAATGCGGAACTGGTCCCATTTTAAGCTGATAGCAGTAATGAAATCAATTTGAATGAAGAATAACAGGAAAGAATTAAAATAGATGTAAGTAATTATGGAAAATCGTTAATAGAATGCTTAAAAATCCAATAATAAAGCATCGGGCACAAGAAAAATCAGTTTTTCAAAATTACTGCAAAATCTTAAGAAGAATTTATACTTATTTACAATCAATCGATTTATACATATCAATTTACTTTCAACTCAATTTATACAATCTGATTGCTCATTTTATCAACGCCTATTAGCTGTGCAGCAAACCCTGCGATGAAGCGGAACAGTTCCGGGCCGTCACCTGTCGTCCTGAGAAGGAGCTCGTTAGAATTAGAAATAATATAGCTCGCACTCATTTATCGCAGTTATTTAAATTGTGCTAGCAATTTAGTTTTTAAATTTGTCTAGTTATCAACCTTTCATGATTCATTGTAGTCCTCCAGCAAAATTAAAACAGAATTATTGCGGATTGGTGCTAAAAGTTTGAAAAACAATTTTTAATTTGACGCAAAATTAAACATGGCAAACTAATAAAAATTAAATAATTAATAAATTGGTAAACTCCGGCCAAGCCAAGCCAACCAAGGGAAATTTCGGCCAATCCCAACTCCAACACTAGTGTTTGATAAAACAATTATATTTATTTTTTCAGCTTTCTTCTCAAATGACGAGGAGACACCCTTTCTAGGATGAAGATGTGGAAAAGATTTCACAATAGTGAAAGAAAAAATAGATGAAGGATTTCTGAGCTTGTTATTGTTTTATTGGCTTTATCTGTTGGATGCATTAATATTTTCATTTCAGTTGTTTGGTCTTGTTACTTGTTGTACTTGTTGTTTTCACTGTTTGTGATTTCTCGCTTATATTATAGTCCTTCTTTGAGTTGCACTGTTGGATTCTCTTTATCTTATCTGTTGGATGCACTGTTATTTTTAGTTATTTGGTCTTGTTTTGTGGTTGCTGTCGGCTGTTTGTTTTTGTACTTGTTGTTTTCACTGTTTGTGAATTATTGCTATGTTATGGCGTATTGTATAGTCCTTCCTGGACTGAAAGGATATGGTTGGTTGGTAGTTCTGAGCCGTAATTGCCCGTTCGACCTTGCCTTCTCGGAATACAATTTTCTTGAATTCTCCCCAATGTGTTCCAGTATGCAAATTGTGTGCAGATCCTTTATTCCTTTGTTCTTTCTATGTTCCGTTTTGTGGTTGCTGTCGGCTGTTTGTTTTTGTACTTGTTGTTTTCACTGTTTGTGAATTATTGCTATATTATGGCGTCTTGTATGGTCCTTCCTGGACTGAAAGAATATGGTTGGTTGCAGGGGCGCACCCAGGAATTTGAAAGGGGGGGGGGCCCGAGCCGAAAAAATTTTTCTTTCGCCTGACGCGTTTACGCGTGAGGGGGGAGGTGGCAAAGTTTTCAACAAAGAGTTCATTTTGGGAGCAGCAAAAAATGACGAGATTTAAAACTAGTCGACTCGGGGGGGTCTGGGGGGCGCAGCCCCCCAGAAGTTGAGAAAATTTTTGAAATTTTGAAAAAAGCCGTAATGAAAATCTTTAAAAAGATTTCAATAAAAGTCGAGAAATTCTTTGACATAATGGCAAAATTGGTATTGGAAAGCTTGAAAAGATTAGAATAAAAACTCTGCCAGGCGCATTGTTAAAATTTTATTTTGTTAAAATCGATATAGAATAGTGCCGCATGCGCGGAAATTCAGTAAAATGGAAATAGAAAAATAGAAAAGTGTAGCAGGCGCGAAAAATTGAGGAAAAAAAGCGCCGGAGGCGCCGAAACGGTGTAAAAGTTATTAAACGTTAGCGCCGCTGGCGAAAAAATTTTTAATTTCAGGGGAGAAAAATATTAAAAATCGAGATAGAAAAGCGCCGCAGGCCAGAAAAGTTCTAAAATTCGAGATAGAAAAGCGCCGCAGGCGCGAAAAATTGTCATAATTTTTAATTTTATGCACTAAAAATAGCTCAATTTTTGCTTTCTCCCCAAAAATTCCGGGGGGTGGAACCCCCAAACCACACCCCCCTGCCCCCGGGTGCGCCCCATGGTTGGTTGGTAGTTCTGAGCCGTAATTGCCCGTTCGACCTCGCCTTCTCGGAATACAATTTTCTTGAATTCTCCCCAATGTGTTCCAGTATGCAAATTGTGTGCAGATCCTTTATTCCTTTGTTCTTTCTATGTTCCGTTTTGTGGTTGCTGTCGGCTGTTTGTTTTTGTGCTTGTTGTTTTCACTGTTTGTGAATTATCAGCTATATGATGGCGTCTTGTATGGTCCTTCCTGGACTCAAAAGATATGGTTTATAGTCCAGATGACATTATTCTTTCCGTATAAATAGATGAGAATAATTCCGCTACTTGTATTTTTTGTTCCTAATTCGCATCTTTGTTCAGTTTCGAGTTTTAACTGTTTTATGTGTTTCGGTTCTTTACGAATTAAGGTTACTTGAGAAGAGTCATTTATCTATGTCTTCGTAGTTGGTTAGGAACTACGATAGTAGAGTTATTGGCCGGCCGAGGAAAACCCGGCCGGCCGGCCCACTATGCCGACAATCCGGCCGGCCGGCCGGTTTTCAGAAAAAGAACTACTTGATTTTAAACCGGATACATAACCAGGGGTAACTGTATGCATCAATTAATTGGCCGGCCGGCTGATTCTGACCCGGCCGGCCGTCCTTTTTTGACCGGCCTGTTTGACCTAGGGTTGTGCCAGGGCCGTAAAGCGGCCTTCGGGCTCGGGCCGGCCCGGCCCCAGTTTTTAATGAGACGGCCCGGCCCGAGTTTTTAATGAGACGGCCCGGCCCGAGTTCTCTGTTGAGCCCGGCCCGACTCTGGCTGCTCGGTCCGCACGGGCTTTCCGGGCTATTTGAGTAGTTTGTCAATGCTGAAAAATATTGATTTTTCGTTGTGACTTGTAGCTTCCTTTGTTCACACACTGTTGTCTTCTTCGGAGCTTATACACACATACATACATACATATCAGAAGCGATAAATTCTAAATTCGGAGCAAAACATAATTCTACTATCCAAATGCTATTAGCAAGCAGGTTGCGAAATGCTAAACCTTATAAAGGTTTTCTTTATCTGCAAAAAGTTATGGATAGTTAGCGACAAATTGTCTTCAAACAAAAAACAAACATTTGTAAGATTCAGAAGGAACTATTTTAGTTACTCTGCTACGGCGGCAGACAAACCCTGGTTTGGTATATTGGTATAAAGTAAAGCTTTGTCAACTTTCCACTTTTTAGTCAGTGGTCAATTATGTGTTTAAATCTGCTAAATATAAGCTGTGTGAGTGATTTATTTTTAGTCCTTTTTTGGATGATTCAATACTTAACAAATCATCTTCAAAAAATTAATGACCATTATCCAAAGTTGTATGCGGGCCGATTTTTGCGGCCCGCGCCCGGCCCGCAGCCCGCACCTCATGACCGCGGCCCGCAACACTCCGGCCCGCGGCCCGCACACGCGTAAACCGGCCCGCAGGTACCCGCACATACAAATTGCTACCTATGTAGTACCTGAGCACTAAAACTGATGTATTTTGAAAGATACTTCCGGATCCGGCAAATTTTTCTGTCCGTTTAATTTGAACTTTGTTGTCTACCAAATTACTGTTCTTAAAGTGGTAATAAAAGCCTATCTTCCCTTAACACGTTCAGTACTACTGAGCCATCGGTGGGTTAGTCCGATTCCTACTGGCAAACTACTGACCCTCCCTTGGGTCAGGCTACCTTTAGCATGTAGTTTACAGAGAAAAATGTTTTAGTGTGCAAAGCAAAATAATGCGGCTTTTAGTGTGTACAGGAGGAGGAATTATTCCTGTATTATTTATATTTTTGTTTGTGAGTGTGTATATAGTATTAAGTCTATGAAGTAATTAACCAAAAATGGTATTAGTAGTGAACGTGTTAATTAAAAGGGTACACCATGAAAATTTTTTTGGGCAGGGATTTTGTTCATTTTTACGCAAATATTTGACGCATTGACAGCGAGTTTCTTTCAGCACTTGACGAGCTTAATTATCCAGCTATTAATTGTAGGAAAATAAAAATTGGTATTGAAAGCGCCAAAGCTGCGACGCCGCAGCAATCGCAGACAATTTTCTCCATAACGCCCTATGCTGTGGAACTTCATTCGGCTGTAATTGACCTTAAATAAATTAGTCTTCAGCAAGAAGTTGTGAATGAAAGTTAAATGAATTAAAGTCTTTAGTAACAAGTTATCATGGATTTATATTTATTTATGTGCAAAAGCACGAATTTCCGAAATTAAATTAAAAATTCTGCGCCAATGAAAATAGGCGTTAAAGCTTTTAAAAATAATATTTCGGCAAATACGCTACCCCGACTTTCAGTGCTACACAAAGGTTCCAGTAGAAACCACAGGATTGACTTTTGTAGATGATAAATACGTTTCCATTTATTTCTGCAGGACATCGTTGATATTTTTCGCAGAAGATACTTAGGTCTAATGGATTACAAGCTAGACTTGTATATATTCAATACAAATAAAACCTGTGGTTTATATGTTTACTCTACAGGTTATTACTCAATACGCTGATTGATTATGCAAACTGTGTAACTATAGTACATGCTGAAGGTGTCGAATGGCATAAAGAAGTCAAATAGTGTTTAAAAATCTGAAATATTGCCTTCTGTTGTATATAATTTGGTATGTATGAATTTTCTAGAAAGCAAAATTATCCCCATGAAAGTAGCCCAAAATCGTCCCGCGCGGGTAGTAGAATTCGGCCAGCCCCGCCCCGCCCCGCGGGTACCCGCGGCCCGCATACAACTCTTTGTTGCGCTTTCATTGCTTGGATTATCTTCTCATATTTAAAGCTTTATTACGTGCGCAAAATATGGCAACAACAATGTAAAGCACAGATTTTTAACTCGTTTAACCCGCGTGCTGAGACGTGGGATAAAATTCAATGTAAAATATCGTGAGCGAGCTAAAAGAGTTAAATTTAACCTATACATGAAAAGGGTAGATTTAAATTTAACTCTGCAGTTTTTTAACTCTACATGCCATTCACGAAAAGAGTAGGAAGAGCTAATTTTTAACTCTTTTCGCGAATGACCGAAGGGTTAAAAATTTTAACTCTGCTTAAGTCGGCGAGTTAAATTTAACTCTATCAACCCATTCGCGAAAAGGATCGAGTTAATTTTAACTCGTTTAACCCGCGTGCTGAGACGTGGGATAAAATTCAATGTAAAATATCGTGAGCGAGCTAAAAGAGTTAAATTTAACCTATACATGAAAAGGGTAGATTTAAATTTAACTCTACAGTTTTTTAACTCTACATGCCATTCACGAAAAGAGTAGGAAGAGCTAATTTTTAACTCTTTTCGCGAATGACCGAAGGGTTAAAAATTTTAACTCTGCTTAAGTCGGCGAGTTAAATTTAACTCTATCAACCCATTCGCGAAAAGGATCGAGTTAATTTTAACTCGTTTAACCCATAAAGGCCCTATGAAAGAGTGAACCAAAACCTACTGCATGCTTGGCCATGCTACCTATCAACGACAAACCTAATACAAACCTAGCGTAAATTTGTTTCTTACTGTGCTTCCTCGTTGCTCCAAATGTAGCCTACTCCAAATCAAGAAATAAAGTTACCCATTCTTGCCACGAACTAGAGATCCGCCATGAGCCAGCCTTAGGACCATACATTAACACGGGGTCCGATTCTGGGGGGGTCTACCCCGACCTCGGCGAAGGGTCTACCCCTGAAAAATTCTAAAATTTTAAGGGGGTCTGCCCTAAAAATAGGAAAAATTACGAATGTTTAACGTTTTTGACCAAAAATTAGTAGAAAATGACAATTTTTAGCGATTTTCAAGAAATTTTTTAAAAAAATCGCTAAAATTTGCTAAAAAATTAGCAATTTTTTGTAAAAATCGCTGAGGGGTCTACCCTTTTTTCCTTTCTGGACGAGAGGGTCTGCCCTTTTTCTTTTTTGCGGGGGGGGTTTTCTCGTTTTTTGGGGGTTGGGGGGGGGGCCTCCCCCCCCCCCCTCCCCCCCTGGACCATGCGAGCGCTTGGGATTGAGCAGGCCTAGGGGTTTTCCCACTACTTAAACCACTCACACAAATTTGAAGAACTGGTTTTTCGAAAGATTCGTCCCAACCAGGGTTTCTTTGCGTCCAGAAGTGCGTCTGGACGCAAAGTTTCTTATCTTGACGCAACGAAATTTTAACGGGACGCAAGCTAGACGCAACATTATTTCGGGAGAAAATACACTTTTGTAAGAGTGAAAGCTTTAAATGTTTCCAGTACCAATTTTTCCATATTTTCCAAAAATTTTCTCGGTTTCTGGGGGGCTCCGACCCCCAGACCCCCTGGTGTTTTTCACTATTCCATCGAATGCCAAAAATTTGTAATGTGTCAGTACTTGTTGAGTTATTAGTTGAGTTGTGTGTGTCAATAATATCGAAAATTGGTCATGATATGTGTTAGATACAACAGATGCCAATTAAATCGTTTTGAACATTTGCATTACGGATTTTTCGGTAATCGCAAAAAATTTTCTCAACTTCTGGGGGGCTCCGCTCCGCCCCCCCCCCAGACCCCCGTCATGTCTATGGGGCGTATTTCACATATTTTGTAATCGTGCATTACTGTTCAGTAGCATCACCATTCTAAGTACTTTTTCATACGATTAAATTATGTTTCAATAAAGAAATAATCGACATTTTTTATAAAGAATACAATTTTTGCATATTAAACACGCTAAAACAATAATTTTACCTGGACGCAAAATTTCTTAACGGGACCCAACGTAAAATTAGCTGGACGCAAGGTTGACGCAAATCCGTAAACCAAAAACAAACCCTGGGACTCCCAACCACGGCCAAACGCGAACAGCATACCGCATACTTTGACATCTGACAGGTTCTTTGTTTAGCTGCATGCTAACGGCTGTCCCCCACAAATGTGTTTAAACCAATTCGCACGCTAACCATTTTTGTATGCACGCACTCACGCTAAAGATCGAAGCAGCCACAAACTAGACGCACGCAGGTGTTGTTTTCGTTCCAGCTTTAACACGTAGAGAGGGTGAATGAGGGTACATTAACACGTACTGAGTACACATTTGAGATGTTTTGCGCTTCTCCCCCCCCCCTCCCGCCCTAACTTTTGATCTTTTACAAATAACTTTGAAATTTTGTATGGGTGCATACTGGAGGCTGATGAATTAAAAAATTTAAAATCTAAAATCTTGGCTTGGTAAGGGGGAACCAAGGGAAACCTAAAAATGTTTTGAAAAAAATTTTGCTGAAAACTTCCATACGGGGGTTTTCTGGGGCGCTGAGCACAAATCTGAAATCCGTTTTTTGATCCAGCTTTTCGTTAGCTCAGTATAAGCTTACATGTTAAGCTTACAACTTTAGCTTATAATGAGAAACGAAAAGCTGAATCGAAAAACGGATCTCAGATTCGTGCTCAGCGTCCCAGAAAACCCTGTACGCAAGTTTCCAGCAAAATTGTTTTCAAAACATTTTTGATTCCCCTTGGTCACCCCTCACCAAACTAAAATTTTAAATTTTTTTATTTGAATTCATCGCCTCCAGCATGCACCCATATAAAATTTCAAAATTATTGGTCAAAAAAATCAATAGTTAAGGCTGAGGGGGGGGGGGAAGCGCAAAAGATCCATATTTGTGGGGGATAAGCTGTTAGCGTGCAAAGCATGTAACTGCAGCGCAGCTGATAACAGAGCGACCGCCAGCTACCACATTCCTGCCTATTATGCACTCTTGGTATCAATACAACAACGGCTTTTACTTTAAACAGCAAAATATACAGCGCACAAACAATTGGCAACAAAAAAATTTGAAAATAAAGTGTTTTTCAACAAGCTTCTTCTAAATCCAAAGTGAAACCAAGGCAGCGTCGTTGCATCCTCTCGACTTGGTTTCAATAAAAAACAGGCATATAAAATCGATCCGTACTGTCAATTAAAACAGTGCGAAATGGGAATCAATTGGCAGAACTGGACTGGGATCGGCATGAAAATCGTGGACGGCAGTCTATAAACAGGAAAGCAAAACAAAACAAATCAAAAATCAGAATAACTTGCTCAATTAAATTTAAATTAATTAAACGGATGTATGCAACCTGGAATTCACAGCTTCAAGTTCAACATCTTTACTACCTGATAAAAGCAAGTTTCTGCTAAAAGGTTGGTTCTATTGTACCCAAGGGCCTTTTCAATAAAAGGGCAAAGTAGAAATAAAATTAACTCGATCCTTTTCAGATAAGAGCTAAAAGAAGGAAAGTCAAGCTTGAGCGTAGTGAAATGTGTTAAAAAGAGAGTCAATGTTAACTCTACTCTATGTATATACCCTTTCTTGAAAATGTCCCAAGAAACATAATCTTGGAGAGTAGGTTCAAAAGCAGTGTGGGCCGTTGGCCGTTCGTTGATTAAACTGGTCAGTATTTTTAGCCTAGAGCTTCAAAGAACAGGGAACAGGGTTTTTAACAAGTAGTCGCTAACAACTAGCCATTGTGAGTAGTCGTACGTTTCCGAAGTGGCCACAAAAAATTGGGCCAACGCCCACCACGACTAGTCAAAAAAATTAACGGGGCCTGTGAACGCCGAACTGTGAACTTGGTATAGACTAAAAGAAATCTGCGCAAACTGACCGTAAATTTCTGATTCAGCGAGTCCGCGATTTTTGCCAAATCCTGAAGACCGCGGCGCAAAATCTGGATACACGGGGTGCCTGAAAAAATACGACAAAAGTAAAACTTCAAATCCATGTGCATGGAGCTGAAAAACTTGCAAATCATACATGCTCATAAATCAGTAAGTAATCTGACAAAACCCTATAGGCTAAAACCCACACTCCCTACAGAAATTCACTGCTCCCAAGGCCTGGCCGTCCTGTGGTATGACCCTCCCGGGGTGTTAGACTTTACGGGGTACCGGGCGCCTTTAGCCCGGCTATATGGTCTCACCAATTGGCTCCAAATATGATGATGATGACGACGAATAATGCCTTTTCCCAGGCTCCCGAGTTTGCGGTCCATGAAGGATCGCATTCAATGACGGATCGAGGCGGCAGTGATACTACATACCTGCTGCCTCGCCTGGTTAGGCTATATCATAATGTCAGTGTCGTCAAGCATCAAGCTATGCTTGACTCAGTTGTTTTCTTTACTATATGATTGCTGAGGTAGATGCACTGATGTCTGATGAGGCGGACGCATGGCTTGAGGGTGCCCGGGAGGTGCCACGTCGCCAGTAAGCTGGTTGAATGACCCTCACATCCTCGGAGTACGTCCAATCGTCCGTGTCAGTTGACGGCGTACTGGTCATGTCTGAGACAGCAGGTCGGTCGCTCCCTTTTGGGTCACTTGATCTGACTGAAGCATCCGCTAAGTATTTAAACCTGCCAAGACTGACCCCCATATTGCCTTCGGGCAGAGTGGCCGAGATCAGACAGACAGACAGACACGATGCCGAACGAAATTTGAATTTGTTGTCACGTGACCGAGTCTCTGTCCTTTTGTCCTTTTAAGTATGAACGTCTTGTCTCTAGCAGTGTCGAGACAAAAGGACAGTGACTCAGAGACATAGAGACAAGTATGAACCGGGCTTAAGGACTCTGGGTAGACAAGTATCCGAGGCGTTCGCAGCGCTAGATTACATTATCGATATTGTCACTGTCATTTGGTGCCATTTCGAAGATGTGAGCCAATTACTCCAAATTACTGTGGCAGAATCCGCTGAAGCTTTGCGCATTACAGGCCAGAGAGTGTACCAAGATGTGCTGAAACCTAGGTCACCAAACCTCGCTCCAATGATTAGAAATGCTAGATTGATTTCTCGAAGTATGGATGGCTGTCGCTCCAAAAGCTCTAAGACATTTGTAAGCGCATACTGAACGAAGGAAGCGTCATATCGAAAAACTGCTTCCATATTCGGATTCAGCAGGTCAAAGAACCCCTATAAGCCCCTTTTCGGCAAAATCGGAGACAAAAAATGTTTAACCCTATTTTTACTGCGCTTAGCTAGGTTTTTTATTCCTAAAAATAAGGGTTAATTCTTAACAAAAAGTTTGCTAGCATACTAACCAGAAAACCAAAGCCCACACAGTTTGCCCCTATTAGAGCCTAATATTTGCTAAAAAGCTGGGGCAGGCTAGGGGATGTCAATTTCATTAGATCGAAAACGGCGCACGGTCACATCTCAATTTTTTGCCAAATTTCAAACTTTGAGCTGTTATAGCTGAAGAAAGAAGCAATGGTACCGCCTCCGTGGGAAATTCGATGGACATGGACCCCATCAAATGGAGATCCTCACAGGTGTCCCCTGGCATACGTCTGGTCAACGGCGCTAAATAGTATCCAATTTCGCGGGGCATGGCTGATCCTTCCCTTCAGTTTTTATCTTCAGTCATGTTGGAGTTGGAAGCCTCCGGTCCCTAAATTATTCTACCGAGCTTGTGGGTCCAATATGCCATTTATTCCGGCTGTCCCTAACTTGGCCCTATTCCGGGGTTCCCCTTCTGACCCCATTGCTAAGACGTGTGCTGGGCTTGGAGGTGGAGACTCCCCATATGGATGCGTCCTCCAGCCGCCACAGAAGAAGAAGAAAGAAGCAACACTCGAAAGCCGGAATACTCATACAATTTAGAACTATTTTAGTAACAGTTAACATTTATACTGAGAGTTGCAGAATTGGTCAAACCGTTAATCCACCAGATCTGAAAAACCTTTTTTAAAAAATCCCATTTTTCACACCAAAATTTGTACTTTGACTTGCTGCCAAAAACAGAGCATGTGAGATATATTGTTGCGCACCCTAAACTTTTTTACTTTGATGGGGGAAGTAGCTCTCTCCGACGATGTCGTGCCAACCCGTTCGTAGCCCCCCCTAAAGTTGAAAAGGCATGCATATGTTCCACAACGCATTTCCCCTGATACTGTAAAGTCTGACACAAAAATGTGTGTACAAAATTGTGATCACTTATACTGCATTTAATATTCATCGAAGACCCATAACATTATATATTTTCAGAATCGTCATGATGAGAGGAAAGTTTTTATAAAATTTTAAATTTCAAAAGATTTTAAATTGTCGGTTTATCGGGGTTTTTTCATGCATGAAAATTTATAGCACATGCAATATCCGTCGTAGCGCATGGCTTATTTACACGCAATTTTTTCGATACCAGTGTATTGAAATTTTGGGTCAAAAAGTGGTAATTTTTCGAAAAAATCAACTTTCAAATTTTGAAAAATGACTTTCACTACGTTAAAGCAGACGCCTAAGCGGTCCCGAAAACGAAAACGCATAAATTTTCTACCAAGTACTGAGCGAGCAGTAGCTTGTCATAGTTGCAAAAGCGGAAAAGATCAAAGGATTTGGAAATCAAAAAATGCTAATAATTGATTCAAACCATAACCGATTTTTTTCGTTCTTGCGTTATTATGCGTGTGTTCAGATGGGAAAATGTTCCTGAAAGAAAGAAATTTTTAGCATGCATGTTCGGGAGAAAAACCAGGATGAACCGGTAATTTAAAATTTTTGAAATTTTTCAAAAATTTAAATTTTATAAAAATTTTTCTCTCGTCATGAAGATTCTGAAAATGTCTCCGGTGAGTACAAAGTGATCACAATACTGTACAGACATTTTGTGTCATGCTTTATTTTGCGAACATTCATTATAAATAAACGGAGCAACGCTAAAGCAATTTTTTTTCAGGCAGGGTAATTTTTATCACAATTCAGCCACAACAATTGTCAAAGAAAGATGTCAAAATGGGGATCAAAAATCCTTGAAAAACGAGACAATACAACAGAATTAAAACCAACCAGAAAGCAGGGGAGAAGCATACCGAGATCTGGAGGAGCCAAGTGGGATGAAGGTACCACCCCGCCCCCGATGGGGTGCCCCAGGGGACTGGGGGTAGGGGCCGCCCTGACCACTGGAGGGGACTTGATCGGGGAGGCAGGCGGGAGGGTCAGCTGAATTTCCGACTCCAACAACCACTTGGAATCATCCTCCAATTGTTTCTGTTGTTCGGCCAACGTTTGACCGAGCATGCTGTGAATCTGGAAAAAAGAAAAGAAAGACGTAAGAGGAAATCAAAATGAAACTAGTGGAAATTAAAGACAAAGAATAAAACTAATGTGGCGTCAACAACACCACAAGACGTTTAATAAAAGTATAAGTCGTCCAATGGATAGACAAACATCAGCAAACGCCTACTAGCAGGCGGACTCGCAAAGGGGCAATTCTTTTGGCGGAGGATCACCGTAAACTGAGGGCATAGTCTTCGGAAAATATTTGGTAAATTTGTAAGTGTCTATACGTAAAAAAACTGTCAAAATCTGTAAAAAGCCAATTTTAGGTGTTTTAGGTGCAAAGTTAGAAATTAAGGGAGTTTTTCCTAATTGGGTTGGAATGGATTTATCAGGAGACAATGAACGACCAGATGCCATTAAGTAACTAAACAAAGCATAACCAATAGTTGAAACGTAATGTGGTAGAGATTGCTACTAACAATAAACGTGTAATAAATTTACGTGTAACCTTTTAGGGATAAGCTTGCTGATTCTCCCCCTCCCCCAGAGTGACTTGATCCTAAAAATGTTCCTCCACCAAAATGCCCTCCAAGAGTGGGAAGCCGTCTTTGTACCAAATTGGACCATAAAGCTTTGCTCATAACCCCAAGCGTTTAGAACATTTCCGGCGTCGAAAGAGATTTTTACTGAACACTAAAAGTCAGCTTAGAACCAACTAGCGCCATTTTCAGAATATTTTTGGAAGATTTAGGGAAAATTTTCGAACCCCCTCAAAATGTCTCGTCCCTCGGAGGCCCCTAAAATAAAAACTTCCCAGAATAAGCCCAGACAGCGACATTTTGTTGTTAGAAAAGTACGTTTTTCTGATGGTCAAAAATGCGTAGTAGAAAGACCAGTTTAATTAAATTCCTGAGGCTCCTAAACTCCTCAAAAAACCCGCAACCACCGAAAAGATTAGCCAGACACATACGTAGCACAATTTATTTCAGCTTTTCACAGAAACTGTAGCGCGGCGAAAAAGGACAAGACGTAGAAAATGCTAAAACTGGAGTCGTCAACCATAACATTCAATTTTCAAAAACATCAAATCCAAATATTAAAAAGAAACCTCCATACTGTAGTTGCCGTTTAAGGTCCTGAATGGGAGGGGCGGGCGTTGGGTTCATAGTGCTACATCTGCGACAGGAGGGCACAGAGCCCCGTGGGGGAGGGCCCACGAGAGGGCATGGGCAGCCGCTCACCCGCTTTCATCCTCTCAATGATCTCATTGCCGGACACTCCACGAAATGGCTTGGCGTCCCACATCAGGATTTCTCAGATACAGACCCCTGTAAAAAATAAAGAAAGAAATATATACATATATGATAGGAATTAAAAATTAAAATCAAAATTAATTTTTTGTAATAATGAAAAGCACCCAATCGCACAATGTCTGCGAAATGTTTAGTCAACAAAACTTAACTTCATTTCATGCCAATGTTAAAATACTGTAAAAAAATGCCTGCCGAATTGGGATACATTAGTGTGCCCCCTCGGCTTTCCCCTTAATGAGGTCTGCATATTTCGGTGGCGATTTTTTGGGGGTCCAAAGTTTTGTCAAAAATGGGCAATTTTCAAAACTTTTCCGGCTTAGCCGTAGATGTTTTCGCACAAATGGCTATTTTTAGCCTAAATCCAGAACTTTTCGATAACTTTTTTGCGTTTCTACCTGCAAAATACGCCAAAAAGTGCTATTTTTGGCTCATTTGTGCAAAATCTCCTCCTCCCCCCCTCCCGGAAAAACCCTCTAAGAAGATACCCTGGTGCATAATAATATCAATTTATAAACAAAATAAAAGACTGAAAGAAAATTTTGAAATTGAAAGAAACCCCCACCGCTTACCGAACATCCAAACATCATTGGCAGGAAGAAATCGCCGATAGTTGATGGATTCAGGGGCCATCCATTTGATGGGAAGACGACCCTTCGAATCTAAAAATTAATTAACTAATTAGTTAGCCAACATTTAAACTAATTAAACTAACGGAAGAAATTAATAAAAACTCAAATTCAAAAGGACTGAATTTTTTCACAATGTCTTAAATTTAAATGAACTAGTTAAATTCAAACGTAGTAATCTTTTACAACGTCAAAAACTGAAAGCGAAAGTGTGAATTAAACGGAGAACATAAAAAATGAAAAATAGTGGAGATTAAAGAAATAAAAGCGTGAAAAAGTATTAAAATAAGTACCTGTATAGACATTATCGATTTCCAGCGACTTAGGAGAGACTTAGGCCAAAATCGGACAGTTTAACGCAATCCTCAGCGGCCACCAAAACATTACGGGCTGCAATGTCCCTGAAAAAATGCAAAAAATCTTCATCTAAAAATCTTAAACTAAAATCAAATAATTAGTATTTATTTAATAGTTAAAGGAAACCACTGGGGAAGAGGGAAGAAAAGGCGGAAGATCTCCAAAATCCCTACTCAGGAGTTTTTAGTCTGCTCTTTAGCAACAATGATGTGTCCTCAAAATTTATCTCAGAAAATGATCATTTTTTCAAAAACGTTTTAAGCTTCACAATACTTGGCTCCTGAAAACAGTTCATTTGTCAGCTGAAATCCAACGACATCTTTCTGGCTGATTCATTGGCGATCTTTATGAGTGGGGGGAATTATGGGGCCCCATCAAGGGGAAAGAGGGGGCTCATGCAAAATAGGGAACAAATTTTTGGAAAATATATATTTGCGAATTATTATATTGCATTTTTTATCTGCCAAAAAATTGGTAAACGGATGGGTTATAAGGAGAGGTCGGAAACTACATACGGGGGGCTTTTCATGGGGTGAGCTCTTCCAACGGATGCCGAACAGGAGGCATAACAGCTAACAATTGCACGAATCGAAAAACATAATAAAAAGAGTCTCACAAGAAAGAAAAATGCTCCTCCGGAGCATGGAAAACTAATATTGGTGGGTGGGGTGAGGTTGCGAAATGGGGGGCTTGGAACCACCTCCGTGGGAAATCCGATGGACATGGGCCCCATCAAATGGAGAACCCCACAGGTGTCCCCTGGCATCCGTCTGGCCAACGACGCTAATGGGTTCCAACTCCCGGGGGCATGACTCATATTCTTAATCCTTAAATTATGCTGCCGAGCTGAATCTATCCTGGTCTTTCCGGATGATCTGGCCTGGACGTGTGCTGGATTGAGGGTTGTCAGTTGTGTCGAATCAGCTATTCCTTAAATTATGCTGCCGAGCGGTCGGTCCCGGTACTTCTATATCCTGATCTTTCCGGATGTCCTGGACGCAACCTGCGAAGACGTGTGCTGGTTTGGCGATTCTCCACATTGCTGAAGACCATGCACGATGGGCCCGGAATAGGAAGAAGAAGAAGAAGGTTGCGAAATCATAGAGGACTAGTTTTGAAAACGCTTAATATGGGGCCAGGTTGTAAAAGACAGGAGGACTAGGTTGTGGGCAAACTAATGTGGGCACAGCGTCGCCGAACAACCCATATTCGCGGACTATTCACTTCCATCGGTTTCGGCAATATACCCATTGAAACGAGCGTAGTCTATTTACTATATATGCCCACGACCAAGACGCCGAAAAACGCTGTTTAGAGTGAGTTTTCCAATTTTGACCCTGGGCGAGGAACCACGGGAGCCATGCTGACCAGTGGTCACTTCCGTCGGTTTCGGCAGTATGCTCATCGTCTTCAGCGACCCTGATTTACTACATATGGTCACCACCCCAAGGCCGAAAAACGCCATTTTTAGTGACTTTTAGGGCATTTCTAGTAAAAGTGGGACTGAGAAACTTTTGGCCAAAACAGGTGAAAAAATGCAAAGTTTGAGCCCATCTCCTGAAAGCTACAGAGCGAAATTAAAAAATCCCCCTCGTTACTTTGTGTGCATTGGCCGAAATATTCAAATAAAATAAACCAAACCGATCTAGCTGCTAGCCTGTGAAAAAAGGTCCACCACAACCGAAGTGCCAAAATAGCGAAAGTCCGACTTTGGGGCCTTGGCACAGAGCCAAAATTGGCCAGGTGCCAAAATGACCAAAAAAAGATAGCATGGGGGATACTGTCTACCAACATATAACAGTAGTATTGGACAAAAATGCCCACAACGTTTCAACACTGACTTAGCTAGAAAAAGCACTTCCGAAAAGCGAACCAAACGCAAACTAACTGTTGCCAAGTGCAAAAGAAGTTTCGAATTCGAACCAAAAGTATAGTGATACTTATAGTACTACTCGAGTACTTTACGACGGTAACATTTTTACCCCTCCCGGATCTCTAATTAGCTGGCACCAGGCCAACACTGTCTCCAGGGGGCCGCGCAGACGACTTTATACCCATATTATACCCATATCGCGCCCCTACATAATAATAAAAATAAAATTTGTCAGCAGCAAAACAACAAATCATATAGAATTGAAAATTGAATTGAAATTGAAAATTGAATTGAAAATGCGCAATTGAAAATATTATAAAAAAACTACCTGTGAACTTCACAGTGTGAAGTATTTTGCGAGCCTCCAAATAGGACAGGGCTGTACTAAGCAGGTAACAGTACAGAAGCAGAATACAGTGCTCCAGCACAGGTCGATGCTTCTGCAGATAAAGTCGCAGCTGAAACAGAAAGGTGGAAACATAGACTTGACCACAAACTGCTAAGTAAACATTATCATAAATATGGCAGGATTTTCATAAAACGAACGATTAGCTGCCTCCCACCAACAAAAACGCCGAACTAAAATTAAATTCGCTAGCTTACTACTTGGAATTGGTAATAATAAAAACAGGACAATATTCAAATTATAATTTGAATTTGATTTTAATTCTAATTGATTTAAATTCTATTTAAATAATTGGGTTGTCGCTTTGTCACAAAAAAGCAACCCTTTCACTGGGTATGTCCGCTTTTATTTATTCATCTCGTTACCACCCCCTGTCCCCCTCTAACTTTTGCTAGGGTTGACCGATTAAGCTTAATTTTGCATGTGGATTGGGGGTTGTATGAAGTGTTGACTGAAGCGGAGGGGGCTCTCCCGGTTGCGATGTGCGAAAGTACTCGATACGGTGATGCTGCAAATGGTCAAAATTGAAAGTAGCGGAAACCACCCAATATGGGCATTATTCGAAAGCTCTCGGTGAGTAGATTAAAAGTTGTAATGGGGTCAAGCCGCCAAAATGTACGAAAATTGAGTTAGGGAGCTTCAAAGTGGTAAAAAATGGCAAAATTGGCCAAAATGACCAAAAATTGAAACTTCTCAAAAACATGGTCAATATGGTACCCTAATGGAAGCTCTCGATGTGGAGAATACGAATTTGTATACTCTGGGTCATCTAAATATCTCTTTTGGGCGATATTGCTATATATAAACGGAAAAAGCACCGGCAACCCATTCTCGCTACTTCGCTAGTTAAATTTTAATTTGATTATTAAATCTGATTAAATTCAGTTCCTAAAAAATTACTTTAATTATGTAGAATGACAATTTAATCTAGCCAATCCGCGGATTACGTAATTCTGTCGAAACCGTTTAATCCTCAAAGAAATAGGCCCAAGCACGCCAATTTCTAAACTTCAAAAATTAAGAAAGTACGTATATACAGTTTATACAGTGTTTCAAAAACCACACAAAATAACAGAATATTTACATCAAAAATCCAAATTGACACTAACCCCTTCCAGCGTGGCCAACTCCATAATAATCCAAATCGGGCTGTCAGAGCAGACCCCAACAGTCGGATAATGTGGGGAGGGGATGGTCAAAAGTGGGCAAGGTAGCTGAAAATAAACAAATTCAAAGTCTTAAAACTAAATTTCTATCTAAATCTAAATCTCTAAAAACAGAGGTCGGCAAGGTCGAATTTACCAGCCTACAACGGACCTGCCGTTGCGTAGTCCTTTAATTTTTAACATTGCCAATGATGTTCTGCTTTATTACCGCACTTATTCTACATACAATCAGGGATGCACCCTGCATTTTGAAAAGGGACGAGATCAAACCTGGAAATTGTTTTGCATTCTGGAAGGGTAGTACGTAATACTTCACAACAAAGAGATCCACGATGCTGCGATAAAGCCAGACGAATTTTCGAAATACCTATTATACGTACACTCCACGCGGGGGTCTGGGGGCGGAGCCCAGAGAAGTTGAAAAATCTTTGAAATTATGAAAAAATTCGGAATGGAAAATTTTAAAAAGGTTCGAGAAATATTTCGGCATTATGAAAAATCCGTAATGAAAATCTTTAAAAACATTTAATAAGGTTAAGAAATTTTAGGAATTATAAAAAATCCGTAATGGAAACCTATGCATGGAAGCTAGTGGACTGAGGTTTTTCTAGGCAAAAATAAGTAGGGGGACCTACACCCCACTAGTGCGGGGAGGGGAGGTCCAAAAGTGGGGGGATAAAATGGGCTGAAAATTCCAAAAGTGCAGTACGTATGAAAGGCCTGTTCTCTACATATACTGCTATAACTAAGCTTAAAAGTGCTCAAAAACTAAGTTTTGGCACCAAAATAGACGAAAAATTTTTTGAAAATTTTGACCAAAAATCCTAAAAATTTGTCGTTTTCTGGGCACCTTAGGGTGAGTGGGGGAGGAAGCCCAGAAAAGTGGGGAGAGGAAGGGGTCGAGTGGGGAGGCGAACCCAAAAAGTGGGGGGCCCACCCCCACCCCCAGTAAAAAACCCAGGTGGAAAAAGCCATGCGTCTTTTGTATATGTTTCAAAAAGTCTCGAAAGTGAGATACAAAAGCACTACAGGTGCGAACATTTTACCAATGAGGTATAAAACTTTCACAGGCGCGAAATTTAAAAAATATCGAGTTGAGAAGCACAGGTTTCATCGAAATTTTCAATATTGAGCTGGAAAGAGTCATTTTCGCAAAAGCGTTTTAAAAATTGAGATCAAAAAGCCCAGTAGGCGCGAATAATTTAAAAAGTTGGTTGGACAGCGCCGCAGGCGAAAACTAATTTTAGAAACGTGCGTACGTGCATTTGCGGGCGTACGTAGTCCCTCGAGACGCTGCGCTGTGGCCTCCTGCGCGCGTTGCCCGCTCTCCGAGACGCTGCGCTGTATGCAGCCTCTCGCGTGCGTTGTCCTCCGAGCCGCTGCGTTCTGGCCTCCCGCGTGCGTAGTCCTTCATTTTGCTTTGCGTAGTGCGTGGGTCCAGCCTGCAACGTTGTAGGCAAAATTGTAGGCTGTTGTGCAGACCTGTGTCTAAAAACTACAAGCTTCAGTATCAAAATATATAAATTTAATTCTGTTCATAGAATGTTGGATGACTCCTAAACATTTACGTTCTTACAATTTTAAAATTTTAATAATCAAAAACCCAACTAACAAATAACAAGAATTAAAAATTTGAAAACGCGAAAAATCAAAATCTTACAAGCCTTATCCAGAAGGCTCTGCCTAAACGTCTCCTCGTGATCATTTTTATTATAGGTTGGCGTGATAGCGCTCCCCCTGTAATATGGGTGTAAAAGGCGCTGCGCGGCCCTTGGAGACCCGTTAGAGCACCGTGCCAGATCAATACTCAACGAAACTAGACAAATTTGATAACCTTGGAATCAGCACAACAAGTACGTACTACAAATAGCAAAAAAGTTTTGGTTAAAATTTTCAACTTTAAAAGTTTTCGCTTCCAGACAAGTTAGGTCCGTTTTTTCCGTGTAAGTCACGCTTGGAGAAGCACTTTTCTTCGAACTCAAAAACTGAAAGATCTGAGCATTTTCAGCCGGTGAAGTTTTTCTGAGAGGCAGGGACGTGGTAATGTACCTTTTGGACAATTTTTCGCTGCCCGCCCGGTCAAATGTGCGGACGGCCAAATGTGCACACGAAGCCCATTTCCAGAAAACAATTGGAAAAAAGTTTCTAATTTTTTTCTATAACTTTGCTGATTGTTTATCAAAATTGTTCCTAATAGTTTTCTACATGTTTCTAATTGTTTGCTTGTGGTTTTCTAATTAATTTCTGTTAATTTTTTCTAACCAGGCACCACTTTCTAATTGTTTTCGAATTATTTCTAATTGATTACATAATATTTTCTTATTTCTTTCGAATTAATTTCCTAATAAAAGCTAACATTTTCTTATTGTTTTCTAAATAATATCCATTGTTTTCAAAAATGTTTCTAATGATTTCTGATTGTTTTCAGAAACGCCTCCTCCGTAGCTTGCAATTTTTTCTAATTGTTTTCCAGATTCGTTCTAATGTTGATTCGGCGATATCTCACGGCTGCTTACCACCACTAATAATTAATGGTTTGGGATTTGGTCAAAGAAAATCTAATTTGGGAGAGGAGGTATATAAAACATTTCTCTTTAAAAATTTTAAGACAAAATGCTATTTTTATTAACTGCACAAAGCCTAAAAATAGTGATTGTTCTTCATTTTAAGCAAGATGTTAAAGAAAAGTTGCAAGATTTTTTAGTGAAAGAAAGTGAAAGAAATTCTTAGGGTGGGTCTGGCAAACTGGGCTTATTCTAGGCATTTTTTTGGCCCCCCCCCAAAGTCCGAGGGGCAAGGAAATTTGAGTGGGGGGGCGAAAATTTTATTTAAAAATGCTAAAAATAGCGCTATTTTTCTGGCATGCATATACTGTAAAATTTGATTTTTATTGCAAAAATAACCAGATTTAGTGTTAAAAAACGCAAAAACTGAGTAAAAATCTCCGGCTAAGCCGGAAAATTTTTGAAAATTTGGCCTTCTGAGCCTTCCATTTTTTTCAGGGCAAAATTTGGTACCAAAAGGGGCACCCACTTTTTTGGCTGGGCGCGATTTTTTGGGGGGAAGAGTGTTTATGGGGGGAGCCCCAAACCAGTAGACTATATAAGCCCAGGAAAATCTGGGTGGGTGGGGTTTGGGATTCGTCGATTAGGTGGTGGGGCCATATTTACTTACATAACTTAATTAACATACGTATATACGTATATTACAAATGTATAGCGCGGAGGGAAAAACTACCCTGGAGGGTGTGTTGTTGTAGGTCCCGCTGCCTCTCAGCAAATTTTTGGGACTAAAAATTTTGGAATTTTTGGTCCCAACTCACAACATGTGGGTTACAGAGGGTCAACTTTGGGGGGTCAACCCTGAACTACTGAAACTGGGCTTTTTCTAGGCGAAAAAAGTGGGGGTGGTGGGCGGGGGGGAGTCCAAAGTGGCCTAAAATCGCTAAAAACGCAGTAAAAATAGCATTTCATTTTTGTTTTCTACATATATTACTGCTATAACTACATATTCTAAAAAGTGCTCAAAAATCGAGTTTAGCACCAAAATAGACGATTTTTGACAAAAAATTCCGGCGACGCCGGAAACTTTTTGAAAATTTTGACCAAAAATCCTTAAAATTTGGCATTTTCTGGGCACCTCACGGTGAGTGGGGGAGAAGCCCAAAAAAGTGGGGGTGGGGCCGAGTGGGGGGGGGGGGGAAGGGGTCGAGCGGGGGGCGCCCCCCGCCCCCAGTAAAAAAGCCCATGAAAAGACCTATGTACATAGCACTGGCAGATCCAGGATTTCGTGACGGGGGGGGGGGCGGTAAAATATTTCCAGCGGGGGGGTCTGTGGGGGACGGAGCCCCCAGAAGTTGAAATTTTTTGTTTTTGCAATAAAATCGGTCTTCGGATCTTTAATTCTTTTTATACTGAAGAACTGAACAAATTTTTTAAAATTCTTGACATTTTTAGGCAAAAATGGTAATTTTCTCGGAAAAATCGGATGCATTTCAAGCTTTTTCTTCACAAATGCAATAAATATGCGGTTAAAAATGAGAAAATTCACGCCGAAGGCCCGAATTTCTTTGGTTTTTTGCCCTTTTTCCTCTTTCTCTCCTTAATTTTTCCTACCTTCGAATCGCGACGGGGGGCGGCCGCCGCCCCCCGCGGCACATAGCCCAAAAAGGATTACAGTTTCACAGAGGATATGTCTTCACGATGGTGTATACAATTTTTAACTATATAAAACAGGTATGGTTTGGCTTTAATGTGATAGGACGCTTAAACTGCTGAAATTACGCAAATTTCAAAAATTTCCAACATTTTCCTATGTTTACGAGTTATACAAACATACAAAATTTTCAAAAGTCAATTTGACGAAAATTTTTGCAAAAATATATATTGATTTTGCAAAAATATTGATATTTTTTGATGCAGATGTACAAAAAATGACCCGCTCTTTCGAATGGTATATATAGTCAAAACTGTTCTGGCATGCTTCCAGCAAAAATTTCGGATGGGTTTTCCCCGCATCGGGTTTTTCTCATCGGTTTGGTCGAAAATTTCTCACCAGCCGTAACTGTTAGAGAGATGTTTTATGGCTCATTTTGAAGCTCTTCGCAAGGACTCATACTTATATATATATTATCGTTAGATTTTCGAATTGCCGCTTAATAAAAAGGTAGACATAGCCAAAATTCGAAATTTTGGGCCGATATTTCCCGCCGCACTATATATATATATACGCATATTGCAACTCTATTTTTAAAAAAATATTTACATGACTTTATATGTTTGCTTAATAAAACCTGAGAAACGGAATCAAGAAACGTCAAGCAAAGGTTACAACCCCCCTCTAAACTTTGGAAGGAGCCCCTTCCCGCAGACTGATAATTCTGAATAATTACCCGTATAATCTTGTTAAACACCATGCTGAAATTACAAAACTACAAACATTTCAAACTTAGAGTTCCGAAAAATAACCTGACCGTTGTCAAAAATTTATTTCATAACTGCGTGATAATGGATTGGAATGCTGTCCCTGCAGGTGTGGTCGACTCGGTTTCACTGCCCTCTTTTAAGAGGGCTCTCTGTGAGGCACTGTTTGATGTTAGGCGTGCAGTGCAGTAATGTTGCACTTGTTTGTTAAGTTTGTTAACTGTTTGTTTAATTAAATTGAATTGAATTTATATATATACCCAGTAAAAACAAATTTTCGCAACATTGCAAACGACTAAATATATATATATATATATATATATATATATATATATATATATATATATATATATATATATATATATATATATATATATAAGAGCAGAACATAGCGTATATATATATATTTAAACTAAAAATGCAATTTCTGCATTATGGTTGACGAAATTCTTTACGACGACCCCCCTCAGCGGATCCCATCCAACCAAAACCTGAGCCACCCCAACGTCCAAGCTTTTCTCGAAGTTCACTGTGCTAAAACCAATACTACGCACTTTTGACAAATTAAATATAAGAATCGGGTTTGGCTAGCATGAAAAACTAAATTAGACAGCAAACAGTGAAACAATATATATATACAAA
>JASAND010006615.1:0-80744 GCA_030248195.1 Trissonchulus latispiculum
TTGGCTAATAGAAGTTAGGCCCCGTAGGGGGGTACGGGGGCAACCCCGCTAGTTAGGTGGGAAAGGGAAAGGGAAAGTTAGGAGTTAACTTGAAAAATAAGCAAAAAGGAAGGGGGGTTAGAGCCAGGAAAACAGTTAGAAAAGGAGTTAGAAAGGGCTTTTTAAAGGGAAAATCAAAAACTGAAAACTTACACTTTTAGGTGTAGACAGGCGAGGGTGGGGCCCCAATCCCAGATAAGCAGCCGCACGGTGACTTGTCAAACTCCCAACTGACGAAAGGGTGATGTAATCATTCAAGGAGAATTTTGTTATGCGTTGGGAACGGGAGGGTCTATCTTCGCTAAGCCAACAAAGATTGGAAATAAGTGCAATGTTAAATTTACGCTCAGAAATAACTGGTTTTAGATAATTTTTGAAAGATGAGCATAAAGTTAGCACTGCACAGTATTTAGGGGAGGGGTTTACATACAAAATAATACATAATTATCGGACTTCCCAACAATTATAAAAACACTATATTTATGGGGAGTTTGGGGAATTTTGGGGGAGTTTTAGGAAAAACAGCGAAAGTGGGAATTAGGAAAGGACTTGGAAGGGGGGTGATAACGGGGACGTTATTACCCACATTACATCTCCCCAGGGCTTAAAGCACGAGCCCCGACGAGTGCCAGAGGAGAAAGAGAAAAGGAAAAAGGAGTTTTTAAGGGACGGGGTGCACAGTTGTCAATTATACGTATAAAGTCAGTAACAAAACGAATAAGAATATATATATATGTAAGTAAAAAAATAAGCTCAACATTAAGGGGCCTGGGATGGGGAAGGTAGTTTCAAATTTATTAAAGCATTATACTTTTTGAGAGATTAGAATAAGGGAGGGAGAAGGGGATGCCACTACCCACCAAGGTTCCGGTCATATATCATGCCAGCTTCATAGGGCTATCTCAGGTACGGTGGGGCTACCCCAGCAACCTATACGAGCGCCCTAAGGGGGAAAGGGGGGGAAGGGAGTCACCTAGGTTACGCGGTCGAACCCTAGGCTCAAAGGCTGTCTCGGACGTATTTTTGATGGGGAGAGGTGGGAAAATTTCGCAAAAGGGACTAGAAAAGGGGTATTGGCACCCACACATACAGACCACGTTCACGCTTCGTCATGCCCGTTAGGGCCTACGGTACGTTCACACACGCATTCACACAGAAAAACAGACATACAAGCCAATACCCGACGGTATGTTTTACCGTAAAAGGAGAGAAGGGAAGGGGAAGGGATTCAAAAACAGAAATGATTCTACATCCGAGACGCAAATTTGCCCCTCTGCGCAAATTGACCTACTTCGCGACAGTCAGGGGAAAAAGACCCTAGCGGCCCTACTTTGTTCAGACTGGGGGAAGGAAACAAAACTGGCACAATATATGGTCTATCCCACGAAGAATCAAAAGAAAGTGGCAAGAAAGGGAGGGTGGGATTTTTGTCAGCATAATCTCTCAAAAAGAGGCGCTTTCTTTTAAGTGAAAGATAAAAGGAGAAAATGATTGGGAAAAAAAGGATTTGGTTGAGCTTAAGATAGGTTTTTAGTTTTGATTAATGAGAACAACATAAACAAGAAAAAAAACAAATGAGCAACAGAATTGGCAGTATATACGTACGTAATGAACTTAGGTTAGAACAATATAATGTTTTTGAAAATTCCAAGAAGATAAAATGTTAGTTTTAAAAGAAAATCCAATGAATTTAAAATGTTAAAAGAGAAACCTTTTGGAATGTGGAATGGAATAAATTTTTAAAATGTTAAGCACCGTACAGTACATATTATGCTATACATGACGAGGTGAAAAAGAGACTATGAAATAACAAATAACAAATTTTAGAAAGTTCCATATATCCACCAAATTTGTTCTTCTTGGAAGGTATGACTCAGAGCTGGAGGGGCGGAAGGAGGAGGATCAGGGACTACCCATCATAGTTCAGCTGTAGGGGACAGGGACCAGAACAGTGTCCATATAGCACTGGCAAAAAGGAGTTGGCGCCATAAATCCAATAAGAACATAATAGAAATATGATGATAAAAATCCAGAAAATAGGGACCACGATCCAGGGCTGGAAAGACGTTTAGGGTGCGCCATGTGGGGACTGTAGGGGATAATACCACGTCCATAGGGGAAGCTGTCGATGGGCAGGGCCAGGGGAGGGACGGATCATGAATAGCCATAAATGTCCAACGGTGTTGGTTAAGAATTCGCCAGAATCGAGGATAAAATGTCAGCAGGAAGGATGGGACGGAAGGGCCGGGAGGGACGGGGGGCAGGAGGACGAGGGACAGGGGAGGGATCGGCCTACCAGCCGCGGAGGACCGGGGAACGAGGATCGATCGGAAGGGGTTCGTCCGCCAATTGGGGGAAGGCAGGGCTGTAGTGGGTGATACCTGCCGCCGGGCAGTATACATCCTTGGACCTGGAGTTTGGATGGGTACCCGCCATGAAGACACTATGGCGGTTAATGTCCATGACGAGGGGAGCCGCACGGAGACTGGCCGGAGGGTTACGATCGTCGGAAAAGGGTGGATGGGATTGGCCACGGCGGCGGCGCTCCGCCACGGCTCGGATTCGCTGAAGGAGGATGTCCTGGAAGGCGGAGAATTGGGTTTGGGTCAGGGGTTCACGGGTCTTGGGGTCTAGGAAGAAATCGTCTAGACCACCTTGGAGAAACCACAGGAGGGCTTCCAGCCAGATCCATCCGGCTACGTTAGGACCGGTCCACGCGGCAGGGTTGTAGAAGTCCGGGTAGACGTCCGGGTCCATTTCTCCGATGGACGCGGCGGGTTGGCCGTTGATGAGAGGGGGCCAGGACTCCAGTATCCCAGAGAGGGTCATCCGAGGACTCAGCAAAGAGGTGGGTGGGGTAGGTGACGAGATGGATTCTCGTACAGGCGTTGGAAGGCTATGCGGACCAGAGCCCGGGTGTTGAGGCCACCTGCCCAGTTGGCCTTCAGGGACTCTGGGGACGAGTTCAGCATTTGGGACACTGGGGTTTTACCGGGTGGTGGACCGGGAACGATGCTCAGTTGGCGCAGGGGGGCTACCCCTCGCTGAGCTGCCGCCAACTGAGCCTCTGGACTAGCGGTTTGAGTTGGCCGCTGGGCTTCTGCACAATCTCAATGGAAGTGAACGAGGCCGCCGAACGACGTCCTGAGGCGGTCTCGGCTGGCGGGCGGGGACCAGATCGAACAGACGCTGATCCGGACAGCTGAGGGGGTGGGGACGGCCATTCCCCGCTGGGAGGTATAAGCGGTGTGTGAGCAGGACCACCGCTAACTCCAGAATGTCTGGAAGTACTGTATCTCTGTGGCACGACCTAGGGTAAGGTCTGGGTTGGGGCGCAGGCGGGGAGGGGACGTGCTCGCAGCCTGAGCACGACTGGAACCGGGGGCAGCGCTCGCGCCAGATTGGGCACTGCCGGAAGTATCACAGCGCTCCCGGGAGCGTTGTCGGATTCGGGCTTGGGCAGGGGGAGGGGGTGGGGTTTGCTGTCGACGGTGACGGTTGGAGGGGTCCGAGGGGTGAGGCCGACCGTGGCGCGCAGCCGTCATCCGTCGCCAGTCAGTCTCGGCCCATGGGAGTTGGGGGTAGTGCCACTGAGACGACTGACAAATAAGCCGGGCAAAGGGAAAGAACATTGCTTCGCGAAGGATATGGGGAGGTTGGGCAGGAGGTGTCAAGGTCCAAATCAAAGGACCAAGAGGGGACGGGCCAGGGGCCGATCGTTCGACAGGACCGACAAACATGATCTCCTCATAAATGGTGGTTAGCTCCTGACGCTGACGCCGGGAGGGGCGTGCGTCTAGAGCGGTAAATTCTAGGGCTGGGTAAAGGGGGCCGGCACCCAGACGACGATGCTGGACGACGTCTTGGGTACCTCGGGGCCGTATGATGCCGTGGGAGCCAGTTGGAGGGCCATTTGAAGGTCACAGAAATTGACTTGCCGGGCTGCCCGGTGAGCCAAGGTAGCGTGGGTATAGACTTCGTGTGCCTCGTACACGATGTCTTGAATGTGGGGGAGCGGATCCATACCCTGAGTGCAACAGGTATGTTCCTTAGGGTTGGGGACGTGGTACTCCGGCGTTAGGCGGGACAGATGAGACGGCGGTCCGCGCAAAAAGCCTACTCGGTCGGTAGCCTGGCTGGGCCAGGTAGGCATTTCGCGGACCACTTAGGGGTTTTGGGGAGCTGCAACGCGTCTCAAGCGGGCTACCCGCTTGCTACGCTGAAAGGGCTGGGACAGATTGAGCGCCGGGCTACCCAGCAACTCTATCTAATTTCTGGTGTCGGGAACTGGCACACCTGAGGGCGGAGGGGAAATAGGTTGGCTAAGCCGGGGGAGGCAGTCGAGACTGGGGGTGTCTGCACTGCCTGCGCCGCCGCTGCTGCCAGCACTGGGTAAGCAAACCCGGCGGGACCAGGTTGCTGGGTGGTTTGGGGAGAGGCGTGGTCCTCTTTGTATACCTGGGAATTAGTTGACCGGTACGAAATGGTGGAGGCATGACTATAGGTAGGGGATTGTGCCAATTCTAATGTCGGGAATTGGCACACTTGAGGGCGAAGGGAGAATAAATTACTCAGGCCGGGAGGGGCAGTCGAGACTGGGGGTGTCTGCACTGCCTGCGCGGCCTGAGTTGCCTGGGCTTGGGATACTGTACCTTGTATCCCATTGTCGGGGTTGGTTGCGGGGAAAAGGGTGTCAGCCGGCGGAGTACCAGCTGGGCGGGACGGCGGTCTGCCGCCATCCGAAAAAACTGAACCGGGGCTAGGGACTGGGGGGTGGTCTGTGTACCGTATAATAGGGTTCACAAGTAGAATTTCAGACACGGGGGGTCGGGACGGGGTCTCCGCGGACGGGCCCGCAGGAGACCGTTGGGAACCGGGTTCAGAGGCGGGTAGGGTATTGGGGAGGGTTTGAGAGCCGGGCTGCCCAGTCTCTCTTGTAGGGGAATTCTGGCTCATCGGTAGCACCGGGTTCCAATAAGCTTGAACAAGCTCGGGGAATTGGGCAAAGCTGTTGACGTCCAAGGGTTGAGGAGGGTCAGGTCGTCGTATTCGGGGCCAAATGAGTCATTCGCAGAAGTTGATCGAGTTTCTCCGGCTCATACAAAAGCCAGAGACCAGCACCAATTTGAGCAAGGATCAACGTCAGTGCCCACTACAAAATACCAAGGCACTGAAGTTGCAATGGAAGTACCAGCTCTGAAACATACAAAGAGCAGTGCATACACAGACAAAAAAAAGGAAAAACCGCGGGAGGTGTGGGTGTGCTCCCAGGGGGAAAAATCATAGACCAGGGGGTGTGCTGGAGTGCGGAATGTGTCACAACAATAACATTGGGAGGGTGTTACTTTTTAAGGGTGAACTACAGAAGGGGGGAACGAAAAACCCAGGGCAAGGGAAAGGACAGGACAAAATTTTGGGAAAAGGCAAAAAGGATGAAGTTTGGAATTTCAACCCGAACGCGTTGAAATCCACCAAACAGGGTATGAGGGTGGGCCGTGCCCCATTCGGGCGGATTGGCCTCATTTCGACCGTCGGTCGAAATATCTGAAATAAAACCATAAAACAGGACATGGTATACAGGTACATACGTAGGATCGGCCGGACCTTGCAATACGGTCCTAGGGTACGAGGTACTACTTACCTGCAGTTGTTGCCTGTACGTATGTAGCATACAAGCAAACCAAACAAACCGGAGAGGGAAATAACCAGAAACTAGGGGAGGGAGGCATACTATTTGATTATCATACATACCATGCATACGAAACATATTTACCTAGGAATCAAAAATAAGTACGTATGTAGGACCCTAAAGGGGAAAAATTTTGGGTTTTATTAGAATACGTACGTATAACTAATAAAGGATTCGTAACGTGAAGGAGAAAGAGCAAAAGACATAAAAACCCCATTTTAGTTTAAATAGACATCGTAAAAGAAGAATAACAAAAGTAATATAAATCGTATAAGTATACGAAAATGTATAAATATACTAAGGATAAAACCCCAATTTAGACTGAAAAGAGAAAAACCCAAAAATTTGAAAAATAATATATATAAAAATAATCGTACGTAGGGTCCTACAGTTTTTGACCCTAGAAACATTTATACAAAGTTAGACATGCATACGTACATTTATACCACTAACAAGCACATATACAAACATTTAAACAAAACACCCTACTTACGTATTTATGTGGATGCATCCTAGGAATAAAAGAGTGGTGTGGGCCCACTATAACAATATACAAAAAGGAGGGGGGCGGGAGAGACAGATTAGGGGGAAAGGGACAGGTGAGTATACCATGTCGGGCAAGGTGAAGGGTCCAACACTCTAGACCCTTTTTGAGTTACCCCGAAGCGTAACCCTAAATAAAACACACATATTGGGCGTAAGGTCCAGGCCAGCTGGACCTTGGAGTTATCCGACATAACTCCAAAAACTTACGACGCGGTGATCTTCACGGGTTTTTCGTTTAGCGGTTTCTGGGCATGGGGTACGTATATAGATCATGGGGATAACGTACTAATGGGTTTGGGCAAGGGTGTCGTTTCAAGGGTAGCAACAACAAGATCCCAAGTGTTGCTGGTATTGGCCTGCCATGTGCTCAGTCGACTAGGCGGGCTGCAAGTGCCTGAGATTATCGGGGTTTGGATAAGGTTACCGGAAATGACACTGTTCGTTACGGTAATACTAAATTTATCGGCCAGTGCCCGTAACTCGTCTGGGGTAAGGAGTGATGTCTGCCACATAGGGGTGGAGAGGGAATGGGACTTAGGGACTACGGACCAATCATATTTTTGCATAAGGTCATAACCAATAATAAAATCTTGGTACAGACCTTGGGCAACATGGAAGGGAAATAAATATTTGTGCCCGTTGCACAAAAAGGGTATCTCGCATTTCCCCAATATGTCAACGGACGTATCCTCCGCAGCTGTGGAGAATTTGGAAGCCGCAGAGGTATGAAGGGCAAGGGATAGGGTACCGGAGGCATTTACATGGTCGAAAAATGCCTTGGATATGTAGCAGACATTCGCACCGGACTCCAAAAGGGCTAGGGCCTTCACACCAAAAATACTTACTAGCAGGTGGGGACTTTTTTGGGAGGGCAGACGAGTACACTGGGACACGTAAAAAGGGGTAGTGTCAGTCAGGATTGCTTGGACGAGGTCACTGACGGGACCTGTCTGTTCATGGTCAGAAGTATCTTGAGCCTCAGCGTCCTCGGCTTCGAAGGATTGATTTCGGTCATTCAGGTTACTGAGCGGAGTAAGGTTGGGTTGGGTCTCGGGGTCCTCAGCCTCCGAAACCTGAGCGAAGGCATTTCGGGTAGGGAAGGTTGTAGGAATGACCGCTGGGGTTGGCAGCTGAGGCTCATTGATAACAGCAGGGGTGGGACTTTCTGTTTGATGGACCGGCTCTCCCAAGAGAGCAGTGGGCTTGGGCTGGGTCTCAGGGTCCTCAACCTCTAAAACCTGAGTTGAGGCATTTTGGGTAGCGAGGGTAGTAGGGGTAGCCGCTGGGATTAGCGGCTGGGGCTCATTGGTAGTAATAGGAATTAGGGTTTCGGGTGGCAAGGTTAGCTCTCCCATAGATTGGGATCGCTGACGAAGGTGGGGTCGAGGGAGTCGTTTGGGTTTGGGCAAAGAGTCGCTTCTGGTGAACTCGTGGGGTTGGCAGAGTTGACCGGACATGTCCAGCTCCTCCATGCACTGACGAATTCGGCCCAGAAGGTTCAACAGCAGGCTTTCGAATTCTTCGAATTTTTGGCGGGTAAGGTTCATGGTTGAGGAGAAGTCCCCAGGAGACTTCTCAACAGCTTTAGGGAGTTTTGGGTACGATTCCTGCTGATGATCCTCCACCGGGCTAAGCGACTCTCGGGGATCCTGGAACATGTCGCCCAATTCAAAGCACGGAGCCCACTGGTCGGGACCAAAGGGATTAGTGGAAATAGCAATAGGGGAGGCGTGGTCGTGACGAGCACGCTTGGAATGTCGGGAAACTATTTTCCAGGAGTAGTTTCCTCTGTTCCGCATGGGGTGGGAGTTTCCGGGGGCATTGCGAGTGGAGGCCGTGGTAGGGGTAGCTGTAGTGGGACCATCCTGGTGATGCGAGGTACTGGGGAGGTGTTGCTGGCCCTCGCCAGTCAGCAACATCTCCCCAGGGCTTAGAATAAACTTAGGGGTGGGATGTGTACGTACTTTGTTAAATGTACGTACATGGTTTGCACGGGGTAAAATTTTGGGCGTCAACAGTGGATCAATTAGGGAGGGGATAGGTACTTGGATCTTGTTGGACGCTACGGGCTTCCCGTAGCATCCGCGAGGGGGAGTCCACTGCTGACGATTAAACCTTTCGCAACCTCGCAACACCAAGTTTTTCCCTGCTGGCTGGGGGCTACACTCCGGGTGGGTGGGTAGGCAAGTCCGCGGCCTCCACTGACAAGTTCGTGTGCGTTTGGGCTCCAAAAATGAAAGGCGACGTTGGACAGGGTAAGGGGGTTCGACCTCGTGGTCAAACAGGCTGGGGGGTTTCGTAGATTGGGAGGAGGGTGGGGATGGGGTATACTCCGTTAAACAAGAGGACACTGAGACCGTCGGGGACTGATGTGACTCCGGGTGATGGCCACTTGGTGAGAAATAGGGTAAGGGTTCGGGCTCCTCTGAGCTCCGATTGGCCATCCGAGGATTATCAGTCACTTCGTACACGGGCGCCATATTAACTGGGTAGGGGTCAGACCGGGGGCGCACGTCGGGGCTTACTGACGGCGCCCCAGGTTGGCGTTTCCCTGGTTCTGGAAAAGGCCATCGGAAGTGGGTTGATGACTAACTTGAGGACTGGGTTGGGGTTGGAGGTCACTCAGGTCACCTCCTTGTTGGCGAAGGGGGGTCCGCGCTTGAGGTTGGGGGCTGGCCATCACCTTCGGGCTTGCTAGCATACGTAGGAATCCGGAGTGGTTGGGCCCCAGGTTGTCGACTGCGCGTATACGGGTGGGGCAGTATTGCCACCCGTGCCCCTCTTGGGTGCACCAGAAGCACAACCTGGGCCCATGAGTTCTGGAGTTGTGGTTGCGGGGGTAAGAATTGGAATTATTTCGAATTCCATATGGGCGGGATTTGATCTGATCGTGGGGGCCTTGGGATGGTTTCGTTCCACTAGAGGCCGCAATGGATTTGGTATGGCGTTTCGTGGACGGGCAGGTTTGCACTACCAGGGCTTCCCTAGTAGGCAAATGGGGTTTAGGGTATCCGGGGGTATGGGGGGAATAATCATAAAAATACTCCAATGGGGTTTGATGGGGAGGGGGAGCCCATCCAGGACACGCCGGGGCTTTGGGACAAAAACCCAGAGCGGGTTTTTTCTTGGGTTGGGGCTTTCCGGACGGCTGTTCCAGGGGAATGGGGTTGGGGGGTGGGGCTTCTTCGCTCGGGTCAGAACCGTCCAAATGAACCGTGGGGTCATGACGGGAGGGGCTTCCCCTACCTCCGTCCTGGGGGTAGTCCGACGAGGGGTGTAGATCGTCCTCGGGACTCAATCCTGACCCGAGGCGAATGTGGACGGAAGATCCGTGCTGCCCAGAACTTCCGACCACGGCCCCAAGGTCAGGAGGGGGAGGGTCAGGAGATCGGTCATGACGGGAGGGTCTTCCCCTACCTCCGTCCTGGGGGGAGTCCGACGAGGGGTGTAGATCGTCCTCGGGACTCAGTCCTGGCCCGAGGCGGATGTGGACGGAAGATCCGTGCTGCCCAGAACTTCCGACCACGGCCCCAAGGTCAGGAGGGGGAGGGTCAGGGGATCGGTCATGACGGGAGGGGCTTCCCCTACCTCCGCCCTGGGGGTAGTCCGACGAGGGGTGTAGATCGTCCTCGGGACTCAGTCCTGACCCGAGGCGGATGTGGACGGAAGATCCGTGCTGCCCAGAACTTCCGACCACGGCCCCAAGGTCAGGAGGGGGTAGGTCAGGAGATCGGTCCACTCTGGGTTTGCTGTCAAAGGGGTCGTCTTCAGGGGGGCAATGATCCATTACAAACACGACACGAAAAAACACAACTCACCAAATTAGTTATATACGTATATCCTATTCTTGGGCAGGACCGGGGGGCGATGGGGATTTTCAGGGTAGGATATACGTATATAACTCAAAATCGGGGTTCTCCGGCCAGGGACACGAAACTCCAACTGTACGTACGTATTCCGGGACCAAGAATCGGGGGGTTGGGTCGAATCTTCAATTCGACCATAAATTGTTATTGTTGGGTTCTCGTCCGGGGAGTAGCAGCAATCCACCAGTTGGGAATTCAATCGTCCAACGGTACAGGGTTAGATTCCTGGCCGAGCCCCGGAATCCAACGGAAAAATTTTTCCAAAATTTGTATTTCCCTCCCAAAAAATTTTTTTTTGGGTGAGGGGGGACTGATTGGGGTAAATTTAGGGCGGGCAGGGAGTTGCTGGTATAATAGGGATAGATTATCACTTGGCGTGGTCCCGGTGATAATCCAGGGATAAAGTTGGTCTGCCCAACTATAAGGATAAATTTCGAAAGGGAAGGGAAAAAATAACACAGCAAAATAAACCAAGTGAGGAAAATAAACGCACTGCTCGTCAGCAAAAAGGAAACAGGACTAATAAAAGTCACGGGGAATTGACAGGAAGTCAGGCGTCTGACTGGGACTTTAAGCGATGCGTGGGCGGCGCTTCAAAGGGCCCAAGCAAAGTCAGGCGCCTGATAAGGACTCAAGCGATGCGGGGGCGGGCCAAAAAAGTTAACACAAAGGTTTGCAATTGGGAATGACGTCAATTGCAGACCTTTGTGAATCCACACGGGGGGAATGGGTATATCAGACCGGCGAATCCAGTCAATATTAGGGAAAATGGATAGGGGGGGAAACTTTACAGGTAGTAGGTATAGGGAAAAAATAATTTGGGGCTCTAAAAAAAATTTTTTTTTGGACTAGGGGGGGCTAGAAAAATTAATTTAGGGGGGGGGGGAAATAGGAAAAATATTTCAGGGGGAAAAATAAAAGGGGAGAGCCTAGAGCTGGCAGCCTAATGTAAAATATGAGGGAGCTAGGGATTTTAACCACTGAGCTCAAGCCCCAATTTTACAAGTGGAACTGTGCGCAAGACGCTGACCTGCGACTGCGGGTGGAGATATTTAGTCCAGGCGGCTCTCTACCACCGACTTGCCTCGCCAAGGGGGGATGGGTAATTTTTGGGGGACGCCAACGGGGCGCCTAACAAAAGGGGGAACACACACAAAAATAGGCTCAGATAGAATTCAGCTCCGGGCTATTCCCAGAGCTCTACCTAGCTAATTAAGAGATCAAGACCTAGTTAAAATTAGTAATAAAAAGGTTAAGAAACAGGACAACTGGCAGTTTAATGGGTCAATACGGGGCAGGGTTACAACAAGAGAGTCCGTCCGGCGATGTCCAGACAAGACGGGCAAGTAAAGGCGGGCTACCCGCACAATAACAGTAAATGGGCACACAGGGAATCACAGACAAGGGGGAGGGGACCAGCAACAAATCGGACACAATAATAATACAATAAAAAGGGGGAGGGAGGGAAAGTTGGCTAATAGAAGTTAGGCCCCGTAGGGGGGTACGGGGGCAACCCCGCTAGTTAGGTGGGAAAGGGAAAGGGAAAGTTAGGAGTTAACTTGAAAAATAAGCAAAAAGGAAGGGGGGTTAGAGCCAGGAAAACAGTTAGAAAAGGAGTTAGAAAGGGCTTTTTAAAGGGAAAATCAAAAACTGAAAACTTACACTTTTAGGTGTAGACAGGCGAGGGTGGGGCCCCAATCCCAGATAAGCAGCCGCACGGTGACTTGTCAAACTCCCAACTGACGAAAGGGTGATGTAATCATTCAAGGAGAATTTTGTTATGCGTTGGGAACGGGAGGGTCTATCTTCGCTAAGCCAACAAAGATTGGAAATAAGTGCAATGTTAAATTTACGCTCAGAAATAACTGGTTTTAGATAATTTTTGAAAGATGAGCATAAAGTTAGCACTGCACAGTATTTAGGGGAGGGGTTTACATACAAAATAATACATAATTATCGGACTTCCCAACAATTATAAAAACACTATATTTATGGGGAGTTTGGGGAATTTTGGGGGAGTTTTAGGAAAAACAGCGAAAGTGGGAATTAGGAAAGGACTTGGAAGGGGGGTGATAACGGGGACGTTATTACCCACATTACAACAGTGATATTTTTTGGTCGAACAACTAACTCAAGTTGTAGCTAGACCCAACAGACTCAACCCAGAAATCACCAAGTTGTAGTTAGTAATCAACTGAATTGGGTGATCAAATCAAGAGTAAATAATAAATTTAAATGTTACATCAAAATGTTTTCATATTCATCTTATACATAATCAAATTTAGAAATAACCTCATTTACACATAACCCAATTCACACACAGCGAGTTTATACATAATGACCTTATGCATATTAAATTTTATACATACAATGATATACAACCAATTTCGCGCCCTTTCTATTTATAGTTCGAAACTAAGCGAAATTGATGGACCGTAGCGAAATGAACCTAGTTATAGCTCGCTATAGACTGGTTTTGATACATAACAGATAAAACTGCAAACGAAAGCATTTTCGTACAGTTTCACATCGGATGAGCACGATCAGACAATTTCTAACTTTCTCCAAACCTGAGCGTTCCGGTTTGAAGCGTAGATTGCTACTAAGATCCTGATCTTAGTTCACGCGAAAAATGCAACCTAAGACATTAATTGATTCCTTAAGATACGAACAAAGCATTTGCATCATAACTTTATCATAAAAAATGACAAATATTTGGAAAACACTGTTATTCTTGAAATTTTGCAATGGATTAAACTTCTACACGAAAAAACTCGAAATGATGAATAATTTTGTTTGAAAATGGTTTTTAAATTATGTACCATAGTATCCTTTATTGTATTACTTGGGAATTAAAATCGTTATGTAAATCTGGATTTGAGAAATGCAATCTAACCTAGCTGCAGGTTTGGTCAACCGTCATATCTAGATATTGGAAACTCAATAAATCTTTTTCGTGGACAATAAAATATGTAAAATGAGTCAAACTTGGACTGGTCAAAACTCACTTCAAAGTGTAGGTCGTTAAGTTAATTTTGTTTCAATTTTGTTCCATTTTTATAAGGAATACGTTAACAATTCCGATTTTTAACAGTTTAAACAGAAGCTTTAACCTAAATTTGTGGCAATGTGTTCATAAAGGTAAACAAATTTGTGGGTAGCGAAGGTCGACTCAGAGACAACGAAAGTAATTACATAGCTTTGCCTCAGCCATCTTCATATTAGTTATCTCTCATGCATTATTTACTTTTCTTCAGGTTACCAACTTCTCCTCATAGCCTGGTTACAAATAACAAAAGCAAATACCTCTTTGTTTTTAACAAGCTTGGGAAAATAGCAACTGCAACAATCATAATATTCCAACAGTTCCAACAACAACAGAATTTTAATAATGAATTGGAGCCAGTTGTCTTGTCTTGCAGCAACTAAGTATAGGCAACACGATAAGATTTGATAAAACGAAAGTATGAGTTTCTGTACCCCCATAGTACGAGGCTAAGGCGACAGCTACTCTTTATAGCTTTAAATTGCACTGCAAAGTGCTGAATTGCACCGAAATAATGCGTTTGATACGTATAGTCTATTGGTACGTATAGTCCGTGGAAAGTCGAAAGATTGAAGCCTATTTGGTCAAATTTACACAGAGTGATACCAACACCTTGCAGGGGCAGATGTGGAGTATTAGGTTATCTAGTAAACGTTAAGTTAGCATTGGGCAGATTTGAAAAAGTATTGTCAGCACAGTCGTTGCATTTCGTGGACGGACTTTGAGAGTAGGACTAAGGACGCAGTACGATCATGCATGAACGATGAAACTGAACTAAATTTCTTAACATTTTCGTTAACTGTAATTAATTGCAAACCAATTTTAGCTGCATCGAAGACGCACCTAAAGCCGAAGCCGTTGAACAGTGTTTCGTACAAGGATTGGGCTTTTTGGAAGATTCAAGCGAGTGCGATTTTCTGCCCAGCAAGCCTTGCAACTACATAACAGGCGGTGCGCTGTCGTGTTTATGGCCAGTATTAATAATGAGTTAGTGATCTATCAGGTCAGTACATACTAAGGAAAGTTATCTCAGGTCATTGCGTAGTTGTAGTTAGAAAACAGGTCGAAAGCTACGACCTTAACAGATCAGCACATCTTCTACACAGCTAAACGTCACTGTATGTCCAGTTTAAACATGACTATTTAGAAGTCAGCTGTCCAATAGGATGGGATCAAGCAGTATATGGCTGTTACAAGCGTTTGTGGATCAGTCAGAACTACGACGATGCACTAGCGACGTGCCAAGCTGAGAACGAACATGCCACCAGAGTATACTTCTTAAGTGACACACATCTACAGGAAGTGATACAATATATGTAAGTTCCCCATGTGGGTTTTAGATTATATGAAACACATCTGAAGAACCTTAACATGTGTTGTAATAAAAGGATAGAATGCGCACTATTTTGGAATGATGTATTTTAACCTGGACAGAAGTAACCTCGTTCATAAAAATCTTTCTTAGAAACCTAGTGTTGTTGTACCGCCGTAAAAACCACAAACTATTCCAGCATTCCGCCGTGCTCTATGGTTGTGTTTATGGGAGCTGTTATATCAAGCTCTGATTTCCAAATTATATCATTAAAATGCTGTCTGCGGAATGCTCAAAGTATCATAACTGTGCAAAAGCAAACCGTTGGCGGCATTATGCTTTAGAAGAAAGAGAATCCAAACAGCTGCCACTCTCAAGTGAAACCTTTCAAACAGACCACAGATTCACATGTGGTTATAATGATAATAGTGTTTTCTGCTGCGCCTCAGCGCAACAGGATTCTTATGTTTGCTCGGCCTTAGCCCGCACACGCATTTTGCTCGATAAATATACTATTCACCGTAAATGCGTGTAAGCAATGGTTTAAGATAGGGCTAGTATGCTTTGTGTGTGAAATCTTGTCTTTCATTTCACAGAAGGTATGTTTCCAACTTATGCACATATTACGCATATATGTATGGATTAGTTCCAATTCCAAATTCTGAAACGTCTATTCACTGTTCTAATAGATGACTCATAGCTAAAGTTAAACTTTTGTCTCATTTCAGCAAAAATTTCTTATATACACATGGAACTTACAAAAACATATGTTAATATACATACAAATGCTGACTCGTTTACTCTTTATTTCGACATAAAAAATAAATTAAATACATCAAGGTTTTTAAAAATTTCAAGGTTTTGCACGTTATATTTTCTGTAGTAAGCAAGTAAGAGCTCTCTTATAAAATAATTAGCTGCGCAGTAGATTTACAATTACTTAAATGTTCGCCCAGTGGAAACTGACCCTTTTACACAAAATCTTGCTTGTTATAAATGGATTGGAGCAGTAGCTAGTATTTGGGTATAGTAGTATATTTTATTTTCCATTTAAACAAATTAGCCCTCAAATTGCTTAGCCAAATATAAGCTAGACACAAGTTCTCTGAATTTGATAAAAGTAAGTAAATGGTAATTGACTATAACTCCTCTATGCCAGTGTTATCATCTTCTAAATATTCACTACTAAGAATTTTGGTCGGATCTGAATCGATAATAGGAGTTTCTTTGATTCTATGTTGTTACAAGTGAAGCTAAAACTTTATAACGCCCTCATGCTGCATGGAAATTGTTCGGTGGAAACCAAAACTTTGATCTCTACAAAATTTCATCGAAACAATGTCATGTACTTAATGTTAGTTTTTTGCATTTTTCATTTCTAGGAACAATGTATCGGTTAATTGGATTCACTATCATGCAACTGACGAACAAACTGAAGGTATGCATCAGAATAGTAACGCTTACCTGAACGAATAATCATCATTATGTACGAAATGAAATTGTCACTCAGCACCTGAGGCCTAAAAATTCGGATTAACGCTCCGACGCCCTGCCAACTGAGCTACCGAGGCAACAGTCGCATTAAGCTAGAAGGAGTTCGTATCCAAACTAAGATAGCAATGACTAATAAATAATGCGTTATACAACGCGGACAAACACATGATCCAGGGCGAGGTACACTCAAGCTTACCTGGCTCTGAAAGCCAGATGTAATGTAGGAAAAAATGGTCTCATCAGCACGTGAAGTCTATCAAGAGTACATAATATGTAAGAGTGTGACAGTTGGCAGGTTCTCTGTTATCAGCTGCAGGTACATGTTCTACACGCTAACGGTTAACCCCCCCCCTCAAACTTGTACCCAGTGACCCCCACGAATCAGTACGCAGTACACGTTTCTGTACGCTCACTCGCCGAATCTTTAAGTGTTAAAGCTCGAAAACACAACGCCTGTGTGCGTCTAATTCGTGTCTGCTTCGAGCTTTAGAACGCTAAGAATTCGTTCGAAGTGAGTATACACGTTTGTGGAGAGGGGAGGATCAGCCGTTCACGAACAGAGCATGTACCAGCAGCTGATAACAGAGGGCTTGCTAGCTGTCACAATCTTATCTATTATGTACTGTTGTTACTATTAAAATGCTATTTTTCATCAAATAGGCAATCTTTCATATGCGTACGCATTTCTAATATTATTCCAGTCCCCATCCCCTGCCCACAATCTAACTTTTGCTAGGATGAGCCGATTTGCCTAAAATTTAGCATGTCTGTTGTGGGTGGGGTGCGGTAATCGCGGAGACCCACGGACTCGCCTCAGTGTGCTGTGCACATGTTGTGCGTATGTGTGCCGATGCTGCATATGGTGTAAAAAGAACCGCCCAATACGGGTGCCATTCGACAGATTTTGTTGAGCAGATAAAACGTTGTACTAAGGACCAAAACACCAAAAGGTACTAAATTTCAGTTATGGAGCTTCAAACGTGTCAAAAATGGCCAAACCGGTCAAAATGTTCGCAATTTGAAACATCACGGGGGCTCCACAGACCGCTAGGGACACTTTAGAGGGGTCTCTTAATTACAAAAATGTTCGCCTCACCAAGTGCTTTTATTTGATACCGAACTTGACCACTTTCGGAAATTTTGATTTTTGACCATTTTTGACCGGTCCAGACCCCTGACCAGGGTGCCACAGGCCGCTAGTGACACTTTAGAGGGGTCCCCTAATGACAGAAACTGTTCACCTCACCAACGACTTTCGTTTGATACCAAACTTTACCAGTTTTGAAAATTTCGATTTTTTGACCCTTTTCACCTCGGACCCGGTCCGGACCCTTGGCCACGGTGCCACAGGGGTCCGGGCGAAACCTAGTATAGCCTATGCTGTAGTCCTTCTACAGCCAACCCCACATGCCAAATATGAACGATCTGCGCACGGTGAACCTTTCTGTATATGAGGATAAAGTTGGAGTTGGGGTGGGGCCCACCACCATCAGGGTACTACCCCAGCCCTATGGATAGGTCCTAGAGCGAAAATTAATGGGCCTTTTAGATTCACTGGACTTGGAGATCCAGGCCGTTAAGGCCGTTAAGACAAGCCTCGCCAACATGAATACACCAAAATATTCGTGAAACTTTAGCTCAAACCCAAACTACGGCCAGAGTCTAAACCCGAATATTCCCTAAAAGGCACCTACCTACCGAACTAATACAATTCTAAGGTCCTAGCTACAATACCATAGGCCAAATCGTCGTGTATTAAATTTCCTGTGAAGGGGGTATATAATGGAGAATTTTTTTAAATAATAAAAATAATTATGACAGTAGAGCACCTCCGCCCTACTGTACAAGGGCGCCACAGAACCCAGATCCAAAATTCATATAGCGTGTGCTCTTACGACCCTTTGGGTAATGCTGCATGCCAAACCGGAGACCCCTCGGCCAAGGTCTGCTCAATTGAATCGAATTGAATCGAGAAAATTTTTGACCATTTTGAAAAAACTATGTCCGAAAAAATCGAAATCCTACTATGTACACAGACCTATGGGGGGGGGTCCTACCGACACCAAACATTTTCCCCGAAAATGGGGGAAAAGTAGTTCAAAAACTCTAAATACTATAGAAAATCGTTGAGGTCCGACCTCTCTGGGGGGGGACAAAAAATGGAGAGAAAGTCTGTAGTTCAAAAATACAATCTTTCATAACTCAAAAACGGCTCGGCCGATTTCGCTCAAATTTTCAAGCGTGGACCCCTCGTGAAGGGCCTTGTATAGCTACAATATGAAGGCTCTAGCTTAATTCCTCCGCCGGCACCATGGGGAACTATGATCCAACATTACGCAATACGCCTTTTCCCTACTCTAGGTAAGATAGTGCGCTGACGCGCACTACCTGATACATAAGTAGATTTTGTGGAAATCACAAAAAGCTCCACTAGTGACTTACGGCACGCACAGGAACACACTTGTAGAAAGGAAACTTCAAAACTCTTCTAGTTTCCACGGTTCATTTTATAAGTGAAGGATAAACCCAGAAAATATAAAATTAGACCTGACAACAAACAGCATACATTGATGCAACTCGGTCAGAGAGGAACTGATTTCCTATTAACATCTTGTTTCGACAGTGATGTACATTAATTAGTTACTATAGACAGCATTTTTGAGATTTTACTTTTAGTCTAACTTTCAATATTTGGGTTGAAAAGCCGAAAGCTATTTCAATGAATGGTGAAAATAATCAAAATCTAATTTTTTTTTAGTTGATAGATAACTGTAAAAAGGCAATCAAAGCAATTAACATATGCTGCGTGATGTTTCGGCTTCCAATTACTTGGAATGGTTAAACATCGTATATTATTTTATTTCTGATTTGTAAAACTCAGTGACTATCCGTTGGATCAAAGCTAAACCTACAAAAATCAAGATTGTGTAAATATTTAGGGACATGGGCATATCCTTCCAATCCAACCTGCAACGCCAAAACATTGCCTTGGGCTGCCGGCTATCCATCGGGCGGAACTAGTGAATTGCGCCTTTCTACATAGGCAGAACGGAGTCATCTACGACGAAGGCTGCGATATCGGGAATACAGTGGTTTGTATGATAGCAAGGTTCCGGATGGAAGATGCTTGCGGTAATCATGGGCGAATGTTTTCATTTATCTAACTTTTTCATTTCAATTTTTACTGGTCTTGGATCTACACTTGGAACAGCCTGCTGCCTGTTTAAATGTATTAGCAGAGTTGGAAGAGGGTACCATTTTGGCGGCCCGCCCCGCCCCGCTACCCGCACGCTGGTACCCGCCCGCCCCGCCACGCGGCCCGCGGCCCGCAGCCAACTGATACCCGCAAGATACCCGCAAAATTTTTCGAGTGGTATGCGATTACTATGTTGTTAAATTTATTAAAAAATGTGAATAATATAAATAAACTTTGATTTAAAGCTTCCAAACTACTTTACAAAATAGTGTATTGAGATGGGTAGCTGAAATATGGAAATAATCCAACTTGCCGAAGTTTGCCGAAAAAGTAAAAAAAGGTTTTTCGTAAAGTTTAAAAATTTAAGCTAACTGATACGTTTAATTAGAGATGTAAGACTTGGCTCCCAATGCCAGCCTCGGTGGTTCTTCCCGATGCCGACCGGGACCAAAATTTTGTATTTTTTGGCAATTTTTCGCCAAAAGTTTGGAATTTTAAAACTCAAAATTAAGCTTTAATTGGTAGACATCGCTTGTTATTATATTAGTCATCGATTTGAATGAAAACACACTATTAGTAATTTTGTCGATATATACTTGAAATTATAGCAAAATCTTAATTTTTAAAAAAATTCTCTTATTTAGACCCACAGTTTTCAGGCTCCGGCCTCGGACCCGGCCCGGTGCATCTCTACAAGAAATTAATGTTGCGCTCATGTAGTCTCGACAAAGACCCATGTTACAAAGCTAAAGTAGTAAGGACTTAGGCTATTTAAATCTCAAGGTTTTGAAAAATGACCAAAGTCTGTAATTTACTGAAAATTATGCATTGTTCACTGATGTGAACACGCATTTAGCCTGGTAGAGGGCAGAGACCTGGAAACTTTTGTCGACGTTATAATTCCACAACTGCAGATGACAACAGATGACTAAATAGCAACAAACTGAACTGCAAAAAAGGAGTTAGGATAGACAGTCCAAAGTTCCACAAAAGCACATACAGTTATCGGAAGCGGCGGCAAGATTAATATAACGTAAACATACCAGAACGGGAGGTCAAAGTAAAACTTGACTGATCCTTGTGGTAATGTGTGTACTTGTGGAAGCAATTTTTGTCAGAACACAGTTTTTAAGCCAAATTTGCTTATTTTCACCAGTTTTTGCAAGTTTTAAATAAACAGCGATGTTTAGTAAAAACCAACATTCTTTGAGCGATTTTTAGCAAACCACAGCGATGTTCCAGTAAAAAATCCGGCGAAGCTAGAAAATTTGAAATTTGAGTCTGGAAACATATTTTTGGCCACTTTTTTACTCCTTGTAACCGAATTTCTTACCGCTAGTGAGAGCAATTTTTTAGTACTCCTTGTGGAGAAATTCGCCGAGAGGAGGGGTATTTCTTTGCTGTCCACCTAAGAATGTAACATACGTGTAAATCCTCCAGAAAAGGGGAGTTTAACTGTCGAGCTTTCACTTTTCACTGAAAGCTTTCAGCTTTCAGTTTAACTGATATTTTCGGATTCACTCCCAGAACTGGCCAGGGGCTACTACATTCTGAATAAAACACAAAGCGAAAAATTATAAGTTGTCCGACTAAAAGTTTTGTTTCTGTTACAACCACGGATAGCCACATAGTCATCAGGACTTCTCTAGAATAATATTTGTTTGAAAAATTTTTGAGCAAGCATTCCCAGTTTCGAACAATTTTTTAAAAGGTTGCAGAGTAACCTTCTGTACCATCCACTGAACGTCACTAAAGGAACATATGCTTACAATAAAATTTAAGGATTTTAAGCTTTGCGTATAGCATAACAAAAAAGTGTAACAAAAACTGCACGTAAAGCAAACTGTGTGCAGAAAAATTAAGTTTATTTGCTTACTGAAAGCAAGAAATGCAAGTAGAGATCTCGATCAATGCACAGCACAGCATATGTATACATGCTGTAGGATCACAACATAGCAACACAACATAGCTTATGATTACGTTTCGGGATATAACCAAATAGAACCAGTTTAATCAAGGGCCCATATGCGCTAAAATGAAAATGGAGAAGGACATCCAGCCAAAATTAGCGAATTTTTTGAAATCACCAACTTGAATTCTGTTTTTTCCGAACACTTTACGGAAATGTGTTAGAATTTTAGATAATATATCAACAAGAGATACCCGCAACTACCCGCGCGGGTAGCCTGCGGGTAGCAAAATTTCTATTACCCGCGGGTACCCGCGGGTACCCGTGGGTACCCGCTACCCACTTCCAACTCTGTGTATTAGGCAAGACAAGTGTGTCAGCAAGTGCCATACTTTTAATTTGAATTAACAGCAAACATAGGTTAACACGGGTCTTGGAGCACACTATACCACAGAAAGGATAGGCTTCAAGGAAGTTCCGATTTTTTCCTAAACCTCTGACTTCAGTGCAAATTGAACAGTATTTGAAGGTTCTGTAAGCTAAATAACGTATGCATTCCTAGCCCAGCCATAGCAAATCCTTTTCAGTTATGATCCTTGGGTGGAGCACTTCTTGATTCAGGCCTCACTCTCCTTTCATCTGCTCTGGATTATTTCTGAAATCCAATTTTAGGGTGGTGTCGCACTGGTGGTGGTAGTGCATGTTTAACCTTTTGAGCATTGTAAAGATTCGAATAAAGTCTGCGTATGGAAATCTCATCAAAACTACTAAAAATAACAACGAAATAATTGACATGAGTTGTCCCTACTTCTTGCTGTGCAAGAAGAACACCTAAAAGTAATAAAACATTTTTCTAGTGTCAACTGCATTATAATAAGCATTGAACTAAAGAATTGAATTAGACGTGTTAGCAGGTTCCTACAGGAAGTGTATCAGAAATACATCTTTATTTTAAAATTTTAACATGCATGAAATTCCAGTTGGAACATATTCCCGTCCGCGCACCCAGAACGGGCAGGTGTTACCAATTCTATATAAAATGATAATGTTTTCTAATGCAATAATTGATGTTGTAGGAGCACTGGAATTCTAGAAATACCCAAATTAAAAATGTTTAAGTAAATTTATTTCTTCAAAATTTTGTCAGGACTCTGCTATAACAAGCCTAATTCTTTAGTACTTATCTGCAAATTGCAATAATTACGCTAGTCAATTGGCCTTTTCTTGCACTAGAAAATTAATCTACTACACCGCGGTGACCGGACGGGAAGCAGGCTGGGCAGTTCAAGTTCTCTACAGCTAGAGTAAAACTCAGGTCAATTATTTCATTTCGTTCAATTTGGATAATTTTGATGACTGAATCATGAAGACGTACAAACTTGCAAACTTTGTGTGGAACATTTGTACACGACTCTAAAATTAGTGTTCAGCGCTCCCTCAGCACACCACTTTAACCGTTTCACCCATAACGTTATAAATTTGTAACACGGGTGAAAAGGGGCGTTTCGTCAGTGAAAAAATAGTCCAGTCCACTGCTAGACCTTCGGTATCTTTTTTATCCAACGCATGTCTGCTACAGCCTGAAAAAATTTCTCAAAAACATTTTCCGTCCATTCGCTATACAGCCTTCAGACTGATGCGAAAGTTTGACCAAAGCTGTGCCATGCTTGGGCAATTAATTGGAGCTTCTTCTTCTTCCTCTGTGGCGGCCGGCGGACGAATCCATATGGGGAGTCTCCACCTCCAAGCCCAGCACACGTCTTAGCAATGGGATCTGAAGGGGAACCCCGGAATAGAGCCAAGTTAGGGACAGCCTGAATGAATGGCATATTGGACCCACAAGCTCGGTAGCATAATTTAAGGACCGGATGCTTCCAACTCCAACATGACTGAAGATAAAAGCTGAAGGGAAGGATCAGCCATGCCACGCGAAATTGGATACCATTTAGCGCCGTTGAAAAGACGGATGCCAGGGGACACCTGTGGGGATCTCCATTTGATGGGGTCCATATCCATCGGATTTCCCACGGAGGCGGTACCATTGCCCCCCTAATAGGAGCTTCATTGTGCTGACTTCGAAATGCCCGCAGAAATGATGATGGATTCAAGTTATATAGGCTGTCCCGTAGATTTATTTTATTTTGCTGCTGCAGAAGTTGCAACAGCTGCAACCAGTTTTGTTCACTTTTTGAAGTGACCGTTTGGGGGAAATTTCTACTTTACTCGGCGTTCTCGGCTTCTAACTTATTTGGGTGCATTGGACATCTTTCAAGTATGACCTATCATGTAATATATAATGCAGAGCAATTAGTCCTCCTTGCATTTCTGACAGTCCTCTCTATAGGTGCTCTCAGTAAAAAGCAGCCGACAAAATGAGCTCGGTCATTGCGCACCGTTGAATTCGCGAAATCTCATACCGGAAAGGGAAAGTTTGGGTGCAAAAATAATCCAAAGCGGATCGAAGAAAAGTTAGTGCTGAATCAGGAAATACTCACCCAGGGATCATATCATAACAAGGATTTGGCTATTAATCAGGCAACTGGGGTGCTAGGATCATACTTAAAAATGGAAACTTTTCGTGTTCGTTCTTAGTCATCTTTGTCTAGGATTATGTGCTTTTTCTTAAATTTTCTATTTAGCTTGACTGTTGGATCATTCGCAGTAATCGAATGGGAATGTCAGAAGAATCGAATTTTACTCTCTCACTTACATATGGCATACTCAGAAAAACTGTGCACCATTCTGATATCACTTCACCGACTTTTTCTGCGCACTTTTCACACGGGCACACGTATTTTTCAACATCGTAAAAGTTTTGTCAAATACTAGCGTTCTCAAGTTCTCAGTATGCCTGTTTTGGTCACTAGAGACATCTTCTTCTTTACTGTTAATGATATATGTATCAATACTGTGCAATATTTGTGTCTGCAGAGACAATTTTTGTACCAGTTTTGCAAATTGAGAACTTAAATTTTTTTAATTGAAACAGTTTAATTGAATACTCTACAGTATATATTAATTTGCATTCGCAAATAATGCAACTTAATTTTAAAGAACCTGTCTCAAGAGCTTAGCTTGTTTTTTCTGCGAGACTTGCAACTTTTGTACAAATCCAAAAGTACACAGATTAGCAGTTAACCATTGGAGCTGAGATCTCTCCAACATTTTTGTCAAATTGGCAAATCATTTTTAGAGATGCTTTAAGAACATTTTAGAGATGCTTAAAGAACAATGACAAACTTATATACATATTTACCACTGGCCTGCTGAAACTATCCTTAACCTAAGCACCAGCTTTCAGCATAGACACTTTACATATTATGTGCTTTCTGCTTTCAAATGCCTTTGTTATAACTGTGAGCATAACTAATTAAATTAATGTGGCCTTATGTAGCTTACTTAGTAAGTTAAGTTTAAGTTTTTTTCTGTACGCCCCACTCCAGTTGGTCTTACACCGGTTAGGAGTAGTGTCAGCTTGATCATAATTTATAAATTTGACTGGGGGTTAGCTGACACCGAATAATTGTCTCTAACAATTACCCGAGGCGTTTCGCAAGGATGGAGATTTGCCCATCACCGGCTGTGTGATGAACGCACCTCGGCAGCTCCACCCGAAGGCGGCCGCCCCTTAACTCTCGGCAAATTGTTGACAGGAGGGGGGATACCAGCTATCATTGGTGCCGGCTGGCACCAGAATCAGATGATTAAAAATCGTAGTCAGCTGGTGCCCAGGGACCATTAGGGTTAGAATTTCGTGTTTTGAGTTGCGGAAGCGGAGTACATCTGCATTCCTCCGCAGTCAACTCATGCGTTCACTTGCGTGATCCTGTGCGCGTTCATGTGAGCGTACCAGTTTGTGGACATGCAATACAATAACAATTACAAGTAGTTATAGTGTTAACAAACAGAGAAGCAGCGTCAAGGCAAACATTTTAAAGTTTCTCAGTTAGAATTTCCCGGGGCACATAGCTGCTGTGGTTTTTGACGGTCTTGATGACTGTCGAGCCATTCAGACCGCAGGACGCGTTTTCGGCTTCGTCGTCGGTCAATCGGTGCGGTTTGAGCTGCTTTTGAATTGTCCTGCAAGCATTGAGTAAAAAAGGAGACACGATTTGATGATTTTTTGTACGGTTATCTTGAGTGTACAGAAATGTGCAAAATGACGAAAGCATGCTGGTTCTGGACCTCACTTTTAACAAGAGGCACTACAAAATTATTTTTCTAATTTTACTAAATTACATAATCATCGACAGCTGCCATTCATAAAAAGTTTTAGAAAAACTGCGATACAGTTATGGACTCTGGCCTGTGTTACCACGTCAGCTTGATTACTGATTATCAATTTACACAACGTCACCTGTTTTGGAGCGATTCAATTTTGCTTAGTCAGCTAGTTGGAGGATGGAATGGGTGATTAGCTATAAAATTATAATCAGTAAAATATAAACTTAGCGATTTTGTGAAAAACTGCAGCCTTCCGTAAGGTGTAGGATGTTAGAAATACGAGTGAGCATCAGTCGGATAGATCATTATTGGATCGTCTTCAGAAGATCGTATTGCGGACCATTTGGATATTCTTACGGAGATCTATCAGACCACTTATAGAGATTCTTTGGAATTTGTGAGATCCAATCGTGGAATGGTTCATATACCAAATGAAAGTTGTTTGAGGCTGTCTCCCGGATGACACTATGGGTAATGGCAACTACAGTGAACTGAGGGGTGGATAAGCAAGATGCATTAAGTGGGTCACGTCCTTGCAATAGCTCACTAGCCAGACAAGTGATATGTTGAAAATGTCTTCGAAAAAATTTGAAATAATACCAACGCAAGCATCAACAGTAGCGGATCGTATCCTCATTCCTCAAGTTTAAGTTAAATTAAGTTTAAGTTACTTAAGTTAAGTAGTAAGTAGTTTTAGACTAAATTGCTCGTGCCAGATAGGAGATCTTCAATTACAGTATTCTCGCGCTTAAGGTGCTGGTTTCCTTTCGGGTATTTTTGACTCCTACGGCTTTAATCCTTTACGCAAAGGGCTAAAACTTACGAAATAACCTATTTCCGTGCTCCTTAACATTCTGGGACCAGTCTCGTATTTTTAGGCCAAAAGATAAGAAAGTTTAGGTTTTTGGCCTTAGGCTCCCAGTAGCTAGAGAAGACACGGGATTGGTAGTTACGGCTGGAAAGAGGACACGAAAATGAACATTTTTGCTCATACAACCTTTGAGCTATCTCCAGTGGTTAAGTCAGTATAAGCAAAAAACTGTTTTTAGGGTCAGAAAATGGCCATTTTCGAGGAAATCAGTTATTTCAAAATTACTGCCACATGTTAAGGACAAAATTGGCTTAGTTATACTCAATCGATACATCGTCCAAATGCACATTTTATGAATGCCTATTAGCCGAACTTTATTGCTTTCAGCTAGAGATTTGGCCGAAAAACCATTTTGGCAATGCTGCGATTATTTTGTTTCGAACATCGATTTCTCAAAAACTACTCGACGGATTCCGGAGATTTTCGGCAGAATCGAAATTCGCATTTCTGCGGAGGGACGTTTTTCTTGGTTTGGGCTAAAACTTATTGAGTAGCAAGAAAAGTCAATGCGAAGTTGCGAAATTTTGTGTTACTGTGCATTTGGCCGATTTTCTCGACCGTTAAGACCTGCTGAGCCAAATCCAAAAAAACGTCTCTCGGCCCATATGTCCTTCATATCGTGGCACAAAAAGATCTTCAGTTTTGAGAAATCGATGTTCAAAATCTTTTGGTCTATATTCATCCTGTTAGATGTCAGCATGTCAGAAAATGTTTGCTAATGTTTTGCTAATTTTGCAAGTTTCCTAAGCTCATGTGAATGTACAGATAATAAGCTTTAAAACGATGTATAAAGCTCTTTGCAACTCCCAATATTGCGAAAGTTATAGCGTTTCAAAAAACACCACAAAAGCACTGCACAAAAGGATACCACCACCTTAAGGTGCTGGTATCGCTTTGTGTAAATTCGACCCTACAAACTTCTATTCTTCATGAAAGTGGACGAAACTTTCCATGTACATTATTTTCGTGCTCTTTAACATTCTGGGACCAGTCGCGGATTTTTAGGTGTAAAGATAAGAAAGCTTTGGTTTTTGCCCTTATTCTCTCATTACATGGTCGCTACACTGGATTGGTTGTTATGGCTGGAAAGAGGGCACCAAAATGAACATTTTTGCTTTTACAACTTATGAGCTACCTCTAGTTGTTAAGGCAGTATAAGCCAAAAACGATTTTTGGGGTCAAAAATGGTCATTTTTGAAGAAATCAGTTTATTCAAAATTACTGCCACATGTTAAGGACAAAGTTGGCTTATTTATACTCAATCGGTACAGCGTCTAAATGCACATTTTATGAATGCCTATTAGCCGAACTTTATTGCTTTAAGCTAGAGATTTGGCCGAAAAACCATTTTGGCGAAACTGCGATTATTTTGTTTCGAACATCGATTTCTCCAAAACTGCTCGACAGATTCCGGAGATTTTCGGCAGAATCGAAATTCGCACTTCTGCGGAGGGACGTTTTTCTTGGTTTGAGCTAAACCAACTCCATTCGCGAGAAAACTGAATACAAAGTTTCGAAATTTCGTGTCTCCGCACATTTGCCGGATTTTCTGGAGTATTGAGGCTTGTTGAGCCAAATCCAAAAAAATGTCCCTCGGCCCACATGTCCTCTGTACGATAGCATAAGAAAAAATTTTGGCCGATTCTTCAGTTTTGAGAAATCGATGTTCAAAAATGTTTGGTCTGTATTCATCCTGTTAGATGTCAGCAAGTCTAAAAATTTCGGCCACTTTTTTGCTAATTTTGCTAGTTTCGTAAGCTCATGTAAATCTACAGATAATAAGCTTTAAAACGAAGTATAAAGCTCTTTCCAACTCCTAAAATTGCGGAAGTTATAGCGTTTCAAATAAACCACCACAAAAGCACTGCACAAAAGGATACCACCACCTTAAGGGGGGGGGGTCGCCGGGTACCAAATTTTATATTCACCGATTTCGCTCATTTTTGGGTGTAATATACCCCCATATGTGTCCAAAAACATGACACAATTTTAGAGTCCAGGGTCAATCCAGTTAAGAGATATTGCAGTTCAAATCCCTACAATTTAGTATTTTACGCCACCATGCCTCGCTGAGGGCTTCGAAGTCGTGTGAACATGGGATGACAAAAGACTACGGCATGGCCAATAGATCAAATTGAAGCCTCTATCTTGGGCTATTTATTGCTGTGCAAATGGCAATGATACGCCAAGCAACGAGCGAGAAACGGCGTTTGAACCATTTGATCAAGCTCCTTCCGACTGTTATTTACTTCAAACTTTAATGCACTCTAACTTTCTCATAATGCTTTGTAAAGACTTGGTGCAAGAAGATAAAATGTTCAGGACATCGATAGCTTCAATTTGATACAAAATTTGGCTATATTTGATGTTGTCTATGTTCCACCTGTCAGATGTCAGCATGCGAGAAAATGTTTGGTATTTTTGCACATTTTGTTAGTTTCGCAAGCGCATTTGAATATATAGATTACAAGCTTTAAAACAATGTATAAAGCTCTTTCAAACTCCTAAAATTGCGAAAGTTATGGCGTTTCGAAAAACAGCACTGCACAAAAGGATACCAGCACCTTAAGAGAACCTTAACTTAAGCACATTTTCTACCATCTCCGATTTTTCTCATCGGCTTCTGTGCCTCTCGTGGGGACCCAACAAAATCTAATCCTTAATGACTTTTCTTCCAGCGTTAAGTGGCTCCCTGCTGGGTTCAATTGGACTCACTTAACAAAAGGTCAATTCAAGGTCAAATTGAACTCTGACTATTCAGGTCCCCACACTAGCACAAATGTTACCGTAATCTAAAGATGAACTTAATGCTATGTAGTGAAGAATAATTCTTGATAAGCTTCCTTGTATTGACTGCTAAAGTCTTAAAGCAATTAGACAAAAGTGTAGGAAACACGGCTTGTCTACGTGACTGAACACTTTGATTTTCATAACTTTAGCTGAAACACTTTCAAAAACTTTATTCAAGAAAAATCATATATATACAAAAGCGGTTTTATAACAACTAAAAAGGGTACCTTGATGTTTGATAGAGGTATCGAATGATATAATCAATGTCTCCCGAAGAAATTTACTTCAGCCTGCAAAAATCTGAGAAATTGCACTTCTTCAAAAATGCGTTAGTTTTTTGGAAATCCAAATTAGTTTCATTTCATTGTATTCATTAAAACAGAAAAAGTTAAGCTTCATTTCGATGTAAAGATGGCTTCTTAACTCAGAATAATAAATGAGTACTCATAGTTTAAAGTTGATGTCTCCAAAAGAAATCACTTAAGGTGGTGATTCCTTTTGGGCACATATTGTTATTTGGCGGCGTAAATCAAGATGAAATTTGATGAAACTTTCCGAAATAAGTTCTTTTAGCGTTCTAACACCCTCCGCGCAATCCCGATTCAAAAATTCGAGATTTCCGGTCAGAGTGGTTTTTCCCAATTTTTGAACGTTTGGCAGCTGCTATACAGTTATGACTATATGCATTCGAAAGATCTCATTGAGCTTCACATTTTTGCTTTTTAAAGCAAGTTTCTAGCTTTTCTCTACCGTGAGATATAGCCGTTTTTCTTGTTTTGGCGTAGAAAAAACATCATTTTTGCAGAAATCAAATAATCCAACATTTCTTGAACTACGCAAGCCGTAAAATCAAACTAAGGGCGTCGATCTGAAGGTCTCACAGGGACAAATTATCCGACGCCTGATCGTCTTCCAACTGCTATCCTGTAGGCTGCTATCATAAAAAATGTAGTTTTTGCAAAACCACGACCAATTTTTTTCCAAAGATTGTGGAGCATTCACCATGCAAGTTGGAGGGCTGATACTGAACAAGTGTGTTCTGCACAAATATACACAGGGACGATTTTTTACTTGCCCCGATTGCTGCTTTCTAGCTATAGTAATCGCTTGACAAATTAGGAAAAAGTAGGTAAAATCCAGGTTACGCACACATTTCAGCTTATTTCTCTATAACGAAGAGCGATTTCACAATAAATAAAAAATCGTCCCCAGCTATTGGATGGAGGTATCGAATGATATAACCGATGTCTCGCGAAAAAATTTACTTGAGTCTGCAAAAATTCTGGAAAATTATACTTCTTCTAAAATGTGTTAAAAATATTTATAAAAGCAACATTAGTTTCGTGGCATGCGTTAAAAAGAGAAAATGTCAAGCTACATTTTGATATAAAAATGGCTTCTTAACTCCAAGTAATGAATGAGTTATAATGGTGCAAACTTTATGTGACCAAAGGGAATCACCACCTTAAAAGCTTTAGCAGTCAATAAGAAACTCATCAATAATTATTCTTCACTACATAGCATTAAGTTCATCTTTAATTACGGTGACATTTGTGCTAGTGTGGGGACCTAAATAGTCAGAGTTCAATTTGACCTTGAATTGACCCTTTCTATTGTTATGTGAGTCCAACTCAACTCAGCAGGGAGCCACTCAAACACTGGAAGAAAAGTCATTAAGGATTAAAGTTTGTTGGGTCCCCGCGAGAGGCACAGAAGCCTTCTCATCTTCACATATTTTGTAGTCCCCATAGGTCCCCAAAACAAGACAGTTGCGTTTGTTGCAAAACTTTCCCTATCATTCACAATAGTCCTCCAAAGGTGGCCCCAACATGTGTTAAACATAGGAAAACGAAAAAGTTAGGAAAATTTCGCGGTAACCAAAAGTTTGAGCGCTGTGCAAGAGCAAACGAACTATAGCTTGGCAAAATGTTAATCTGGACTAGTTAGCGTGTTAATATCTATATGAGGTGTTTTTGCGTTAGCTCAGTGAATTTCTGGAAATTTTCAAAGTTGGGTGAAGCCGGCTTTTGCACAAATTTGACTTACAAAAACGTCACCAAAGAAATGTTTCGTCGTGGCCTGAACTTACCGTTTACTGCACAGATTTCGCGTATAGATATTAATACAGTAGACAAATAGAGGTTCAATTTTCATACGCAAAATCAATGCTGCTACTTGTGAGTAGTTCACAGTTTTGGTTACCGCGTTGGCGTTTTGTCTCAAAATACGTCATTTTCTGAATTTTTTTGATATAATGGTCCATAAGTCGGGTGATAGCCGAGCTATTCCAACCAAATTCGGTGTGCCAGTTTGCACATATGAAAGGAAGATGTGTGCCAAATTTCACTGCAATTGCTGTTGTTTAACTGTGGACGCATGCCTTAGTGCGATGACGGAGGCCTACAGTCAAAAAATGGCAAATTTTCAAATTTTTCAAATATAGCCAAATTTTGTGTCAAATTGAAGCTATCGATGTCCTGAACATTTTATCTTCTTGCACCAAGTCTTTACAAAGCATTATGAGAAAGTTAGAGTGCATTAAAGTTTGAAGTAAATAACAGTCGGAAGGAGCTTGATCAAATGGTTCAAACGCCGTTTCTCGCGCGTTGCTTGGCGTATCATTGCCATTTGCACAGCAATAAATAGCCCAAGATAGAGACTTCAATTTGATCTATTGGCCATGCCGTAGTCTTTTGTCATCCCATGTGCACACGACTTCGAAGCCCTCAGCGAGGCATGGTGGCGTAAAATACTAAATTGTAGGGATTTGAACTGCAATATCTCTTAACTGGATTGACCCTGGACTCTAAAATTGTGTCATGTTTTTGGACACATATGGGGGTATATTACACCCAAAAATGAGCGAAATCGGTGAATATAAAATTTGGTACCCGGCGACCCCCCCCCCCTTAAGGTGGTGGTATCCTTTTGTGCAGTGCTTTTGTGGTGGTTTTTTGAAACGCTATAACTTCCGCAATTTTAGGAGTTGGAAAGAGCTTTATACTTCATTTTAAAGCTTATTATCTGTAGATTTACATGAGCTTACGAAACTAGCAAAATTAGCAAAAAAGTGGCAGAAATTTTCAGACTTGCTGACAGGATGAATACAGACCAAACATTTTTGAACATCGATTTCTCAAAACTGAAGAATCGGCCAAAATTTTTTCTTATGCTATCGTACAGAGGACATGTGGGCCGAGGGACATTTTTTTTGGATTTGGCTCAACAAGCCTCAATACTCCAGAAAATCCGGCAAATGTGCGGAGACACGAAATTTCGCAACTTTGTATTCTGTTTTCTCGCGAATGGAGTTGGCTTAGCTCAAACCAAGAAAAACGTCCCTCCTCAGAAGTACGAATTTCAATTCTGCCAAAAATCTCCGGAATCTGTCGAGCAGTTTTGGAGAAATCGATGTTCGAAACAAAATAATCGCAGTTTCGCCAAAATGGTTTTTCGGCCAAATCTCTAGCTTAAAGCAATAAAGTTCGGCTAATAGGCATTCATAAAATGTGCATTTAGACGCTGTATCGATTGAGTATAAATAAGCCAACTTTGTCCTTAACATGTGGCAGTAATTTTGAAAAAACTGATTTCCTGCAAAATGGCTATTTTTTGATCCAAAAAACAGTTTTTTGCTTATACTGACTTAACCACTCGAGATAGCTCATGCATAAGATAAACATGAGCTTACGAAACTAGCAAAATTGGCAAGAAAATAGCAAAAAAATTCCGACATGCTGACATCTGCCAGACTGAATACAGACCAAACATTTTTGAACACCGATTTCTCAAAACTGTAAAATCGGCAAAAATTTCTTCTTCTGCCATGATAGGAAGGACATGTGGGCCGAGGGACATTTTATGGATTTGGCTCAACAAGGCTCAGGCTAAGCTTACATCTTAAGCTTAACTTTAGCATATATAGAGCTAACGTAAAGCTGGATCGAAAAACGGACTTCAGATTCTTGTTCTACGACCCCGAAAACCCCTATATGCATCTTTTCAACAAAATCGAAGACAAAAAATTTTTCGGTTCCTCTTGGTCCCCCCTTACCAAACTAAAATTTGAAAATTTTTTAAAAATTTTTAAAAGTTTAAAATTTTTGCATTTTTGAAATCAGCAGGTCCGAAAACCTACCCCTACCAAATTTCAACTCAATCCGTCAAAGTATGCATCTTCAGTACTTCTACGAAGCTATGGGGGGGGATAATGGGAAAGACCCACGTTTTCTGCACACTTTTGCGCACGGGCACAATTATTTTAAATTATTTAAGCGTTTTCTGGTCCTATAATTTCTATGTTTTATGTTGTCTGCTTGACGCGTGCTCTTCTTTAATACTTAGTGCTTATATTCTTTAATGAATAATGTGTGAAATCCTGAATGCGCAGCTTGCGTCTGAATATACAATTTTTATTCAAATTGTTAAAGATAATATTTAAAATTAGTTTACGAAAACGTTCACTAGTAGATTTCTTTGGTTGAATTGATTTAAAATTCAGTACTTGAGGGGGGGGTCGCTTTGGGTCAAAATCGATAGTCACGGATTTCGCTCATTTTCACACACAAAATAGGTACATATGTTCTCCAAAAAAGACAAAACATTAGAGTTCAAACCAAACAGTAGCAGAGATATTCAGCTATAAAGTTGGAAAACTTGAGTGATTTGCCCTCCAAGGCCATGTTGCGACAGAAAGGTAACGAAATTTGGGTCAACTAATATGGCAAATTAATTCTGTGGGTTGGCTAATATTTTAATGCTAAAACGACTCCGGAATATCCATCCATTCGTTCACAGTACATTCTTCAATGTGAACTGAGCCTATTTCAGCTAACTGTGCCCTCAAACTTTAACTCTAACTTTAACTTTCAGATACTATATTTCGGACACATTATTCTATTAGAAAAGTTGTTCAGCTCATCAGTAGCTATCGAATGATACCCAATTTGTCTATATTTTGTAAATTTCAAAAGTTGACTTTTGTAACCTATAAGAGATCAAAGGAGCCGACACGACAGAAAAGTTCCACCTTGAAGCATTTGCCTTTACCACAATGTCAGGCAGGCATTGAGAGTTTTATGTGCCAATTTTTGTGACTTCGAATGGGTAACGAGTAAGAAATTATTTTAAAAACGTGAAAATTGTACAAAATGATGATTTTTGGCCAAATTACCATATATTGTGGCAAGTTTTTTGAGAACACTACAAATGGTAAAAATTTGAAACTACTGTCATAAGAATTCTGTCTATGCGTAGTGTGCAACTATCTATAAGCGATTTCTGTAGCTTTTGCCAATCGTCCAGGAGATGCGAAACGTTTCGCTGGTCCTGTTTTTGTGGTACAAAAAGTACCAATTTTACAAAATTTTGACTTTGAAAAACCGCCAAAAATTCGACACTCAACAGAATTGTTCCAGAAGCGTTATTTGCACTCTCTGATATGTCCTTAACATGTACAACAAGGTTGTAGCAACGTGTCTTGCATACAGCGAAAAAATTTTCTGCCACAAACTTTTTAACCTAACTCTTTCATTTTCCTATGTTTAACATATGTCGAGGTCACCTTTGAAGGGCTCTATAGCACGATAAAAGCAATAATACGCAAAACGCGTTTGTCCTGTTTTGAGGACCCATTGGGACTACAAAGTATGTGAAAATGAGCAAAATCGGAGATGGTCGAAATATCGGCCAAAAGGCGACCCCCTTCCTTCAGTACAGAATTTGACAACTTTCAGCTTAGCTTCAAAACTACTAGCAGATTCCGGACGCTTATCGTAGATTTCACACTACATAATTTCCAAACATACCTATGATATCGACAATTGATTTAGTTATGACTGCAACTGTTTTCTATAAATGAAAAACTTAAAATCTCTATGCTTTTCCTTTAAATTTAATACTTTTCCTATAAAATCAACTAATTAGAAAATTAACCTCCCGTAGCGCAGTGGTTTCTTACTGCGCTACAAGTGGAGGATCATGCCAAGTCTAGAGCTTGAACAAAGAATAAGCTCTAGCACCGTATTTCAAATATCCCTCCTTTGCAATTTACCGAGATTGTCAAGGGGTGGCCGCCTGACTGGTGGAGCTACCACAGCACCTCCATTACGGTGGACGTAATGGACGTACTGACAGCCTTGTAGAACACCTCGGGTAATTGCTATGGCAATTATTCAGTGTCAGTATCCCCCTTCCCACAAAAAAGCATACGTTCTAAGCTGGCACTACCCCTAACCGGAGCACCGACTGGGGTGAGGTGGCTGTAAAAAATTACAAAGTTAACCATTGAATTGTATTTGTACCACATCAAGACATTGGTTAGTCAAATGATGCTGTCAATACATTTCATTACTTTTCAGTAATTTCCTTTGATTAAAACTAGTTTTTTCCCTTAGTGCCACACCCCAGTTGCTTTCGCGATGAGGGGTAGTGCCATACCAAATTTTGTACTGGGGCCACGGTATGGCACTGAATAATTGCATATCGCAATTACCCGAGGCATAGGCAAGGCTACTGCCGGAGCAGAAGTGGCCACGTTGCTTTCACCGCATCGTGGACACCCGTTAGCTCCATTCAAAGGGGTTTCCCCCCTTGACTGGCCAACTCCTTGAAAATCTCGGATAAGTACAAATACAATTAGGGGGTATGTTTTGGCAGCGAGGTACCATGCCTATAATAATCAATTTCCTGTTGTCAGCCGACAACAGAGAAATTGCAAGATTTGAGTTTAAAAAAAATCACGGATTGTAAAATTTTACTGACGGATCGTAGGATCCAAAATTTCATGTTTGCGGCCGATTGATGCAGATGGTGCCTTCTCCCAATCTATTAAAACTAGTTGATTGAATTGAATTGAATTGTTATACCGTGAGAACAATTTTGCTGTGCCACCGCTATATTGTTATAATATGCTTTCTGTTTTTAAATATTCATGATATAATTCTAAGGATAATTAATTAAATTGATAGGGTCTTGCCCAAGTGGATTTTAGGTAGGCTGCTAGTGCCAGATAACTCCTTTGATCACAGAAAATTCCTTGTGTGTCTTAACTATGCCAGCCGTTGACCGCATGCTGTCACGATGAACTAATAATGATTGGAAAAGAAATAATACTGATTATACAACTCTTTTGCACTTTTCCTATGTAAAGACTGTGCATATAAATCAGATAATGCACTGTGCAGCGTGCGTACAACTGAGTTATACGCACGCTGCACGCTGGGAAGCCGGTCCCTAATCTAAATTGCTGTAGAATGCAGTTGCCTGCATGCTACAGCAGTGTGTACAGCGGAGCTCCAACCTAGACAGCTCTGCTGTACACCAAAAAGTAGGCCACCCAGGCATGGCAAGCAATAATATTGCTGGCACGTCATGTTGAAATTTGTCTAAACTTAGCTGTCAGCTGCAACATAAATGAGTAAGGTTTCATCAATTAAGGAGAGGTTGAATCGTTGTATAAGTACTTTATAACACACCTTAGCGTTGTTCACTAATTTCTACTGCGTACGTCGTATGGGAAGCCCTCGTGCGTGGCACTCGTGCGCTTCGCGCACTCGTGCCCCACACTCGGAGCTTCCCACACGGCGTGCGTATAAATCAGTGAATGCACGCTAAGGTGTGCTATAAAGTATACTTATCATTGTTCGCTGTGCTCTCCCCTGATAACCTGCGTTATTTAGCTAATACGCTACTAAAACAACAACAAACACTTTATTAAGTAACGCTAGGTACTAGGCATTTACTAGGCATTGTATAGGCATTGTATAGTAGGCATTATTGAGAGTATTGTCAACAACGGAGACAACGAGTCACGCTAAGGACTTTACTTAGGTCGTCCTGCACGTACCGCAAGGCGGACTCGGAGCTAGCCCAGCGGCCGTGCTTTTGCACAAGAAGGGGGTCGGCGCCACCGTTAGAGGAGGCAGTAGCGCCGCCTGAGCGCAGGCTGTGCATGCTGTAGCTCTCTGGAGCGGGCACCTTAGCATCCTCTAGACTCCTGCGAAGCAGGCGCCTGACAGAAGAGTAGGAAATATGACGGGACCCGTCAAAATGAGCGGAGGTGCAGCCACGACGAATGTAGCCGAAGACGTAGGCACCACTGTGACAGTCCTCTTTGAGCCCAACGGCGGAGAGATAGCGAGCCAACGTAGAGACGGGACAGACAACGGATACTGTCTCGGCCAAAGTCACGACATTGCCACGTCTATATTGATCCGTCTTGCTGGATGGGAGCAGAATGCGGACGTAACCCGGTCCAAAATCCACGTGGTTGCGCTTGATACCGAGTAACTCGCTGGATCTGAAGAAACCGTGAAACCCAACAGTGACCAACGCGGCAGAGCGGAGGTCGGCCGGGCTAGAGGAAAGACCGAGAAACTTACAGACACGCACGACTGCCGCCAGTGGCAAGGGCGAACTGCGGCCTCCTGAAGGGATTGGCGGAGGCTGACGCTTGGAGGTTTCCAAAATCGCCTTGCACAGAAAAGCTCCCTGGAGGTCGAAACCGGAAACATGATGAACCCATTGTATAGCGGACCATGCTATCTGCAACGCAGCGTGAGAGGCACCGTTAGCTAAGCGGTCCGCCAAGAAAAGGGCCACATGGAACGATTTAGCCGGGAGGCAAGGAACGCTGTGAGACCCATCTCTGAAACCTCTGAAAGGCAGACTGATATTGGGGTGTAGTATTCGGGGCCCTGGAGCTCAAAAGAAATTTGGGAAGCCCGACGACGACATCACGTAAAGAAGGGGGGGGGCATCGTGACGAGCACAGAGGACGCACTGGAGAGCTAAAACAAAAAGAAGACAAAGTAAAAACGGTTAAAGTATACTACAAGGAGTCAAAAGCACTACCGGCAAGACTAACCGGCAAGATTAGCTCTCCACCGAAAGCTGCAGGGCCCACCGGCAAAAGAGGTGAACGACAAACTGGAAACAAGAATATGCAAACCGCAATGAGTAAACACTAGTGCACTGGTAAGAGAGGATACTCAAACCGCAATACTAAACAACAGTACTGCTGCGGTCAGCATAAGGAGGAGGGAGGGTGGGGGGACACGACTGTATACGGAGAAGAGAATGCCTAGAGTGACGAACGTACTGCTGACAGTTCGAGTACCAGGAATATGCAAATTAGCTCCTTATGCAAAATAACTACGATTTGCAACTCTCATTATAACTAAGCTGACAATTAAATTCTGCACATTCGGCGAAATTACATAGCCATTCAACAACCATGTAAACAAGATCTAAAAGAGGGAGTAAACTGACATCACTGTGATTCTTCCTGAGGATTGCAAAAGTGCTGATCGACGCAGAACATTTTTCTTGAGTAGCAACACTAAAACCTCGGTCGGATATCAGGATCTTTACCGAATTTTCCGGTTTCAAAGAGAAAACTTGAGCCAAAACCTTGGGTTGAGCTTTCCTCCGTGAGAAATTTTGCATGAATGTACTTCATGATAAAATAATACAGGATTATCAACGGAAGACAGAATGATGCCACTACAGCACCTCCGACCAGAAAAATACGGGCCTGAAGTGGGGATCGAACATGCACCCTTTGTCTATCTAGGCCACAAAACGAAATACAGCATGCATTAATATAGGGACGGACGGGTCCTACGTAGTATGCGTGTCCCTAAAAAATTTTGAATTAGCTTGTAGATTGTTGAATAGAAAATTTTGAAAAGAAAAAATATGTAACCTTAACCATAAGTTAATGTAATCTGTAGCGAAACTAACGCTACAAAAAGTACAAAAGATTGGCCGTTTTTCAAAAAATGTAGCAAGAAATTTTAATTTTTAGAATTTTCGAATTCTGGACGTTTTTCACGAAACATTAAATACTCAGCAGCAAAATGCAGGCGAGCCGAAAAGTTTGAAAGTTTTAGGGTAAAAACCTAAATTTTCAGGCCTTTGTTGTTTGTTGCCGTTTGCCCTCTCACGTCTTGTACATCGTCCGGAGTATTGGAGGTGTAGGGGCTGGCAGAACAGTTTCACTTCAGGTGTTTTTTCCAAATGTCTACGGTTTCAAATGTCTAATTTTCCATTAAACTTGGCACTATGTTGAAATATCTTCAGAGGACGGAAGTAAAAGTAATTTCCAGCAGTGGTGCGTATACGGAACATGGGGTCCCAGTAATTCCGCTGAATTAAATAACGTTAAATCAATGATAGACAGCAACAGGGTTGAGGTTGGTTAAGTTCCCAAGGTTAAGTAACTTCGATTTCAGGAAAATCGTCTTTTCAAATTGGGGGCTTCGAAACTACAAGAATGTATGTTTTAAAAAAACCAGTTTACGCCGACTAGACAGAGACGATCAAACTAATGAAGAATAAGATAATAAGACAAACATAATAATGAAGCGCAACTAATAGTTTTAGAATGCAGATGCCCTTCTGCTTTCCACATATACTGTGACCACCATATCTCGTTATAGCCTAATAACACATAGTCCAATTTTAACCTCATACACTACCTCCTATAAAAAATTGAACAATGGCAACAAGAAGCGGCTGCGACAATGAGATCTTGCCCATTAGGTTCAGAGCGAAAAGGATAGAATAAAACTTGATATCATTAGTTTAACTTAAGCCGGAAACAACTCAACAATAACGTTTGTACTGCCAGCAGCTCGTCTCGTACTTTGGATTCCATTCCCGTCAATTGGAAGCCATATTGATAGGTCAGCCAAATCGGTATAGTTTTGAATTTATATTAACTCTTCAGAGCTGTTTTCACAGCACTCTCTTTCGGAGCATATCGGCTTTTGCTTTTGTTTTGTCTTTTGCTTAAGCCCAGTGTTACGATTCTGTAAATTGATAGCAGGCCTGTTGTGATGCGTCTGCACTATCTACTGTTAAATACAACGATAGTGTACGCTGTGCATTTAGTAAGCCTGAAAAGATAAACAATTAGGTCTTACTTTTGTGTACTTTTTCATTAAAGGGTGTAGAAAGAACTGGGCAAAAATGTAATTTGTTGAAATATTACTCAAATCAAGTGAGGAGCCTCCGTAGCCGAGTGGTTGTTCACTCGCTGCAAAGTGGGGGATCATGTCAAGTCTAGAGATGAACAAAACATATCTCTAGCATCCTAATTTCTCACTGTTATCCCCCCAAGGCAATACCAAGACTGTCAAGGGGTGGCTGCCAATCAGGTGGAGCTACCACAGCACCTCCATTACGGTGGACGTAATGGACGTACTGATAGCCATGTAGAACACCTCGGGTAATTGCTGTGGCAATTATTCAGTGTCAGCATCCCCCTCCCCCGTCAAAAGTGTAAACTTTCTGAGCCGGCACTGCCCCTAACCGGAACACCGACTGGGGTGAGGTGGCTGTAAAAAATCAAGTGAACGTCCTTGATCAGATCAGCGTTGAGTTAGAAGAGAATGCAACTACAGCAAGTTTAATACCATACAGAAGCTGGGCCTGCCTCCATTCATGTAGATTGACGAATACTGTAGTTTGTAATGTTTTGTTATCTTTAGTTGATAATTCAATTTGTAGAATGTATGATGCTGTCAGCAACAGAATGAACGCTTACATCAATTGTTTGGAAAGGACAGCTAAACGCTGTAGGCGAACGAATGTGTAGCTGAGTTTAAAGAACGATGCAGTAAACTTATTAAATTATTGTAAATAGCCCAAACATTACGGTTTAGCTGCTTTTGCTCTGTGTCAATAGCTTTATAACATTCTTTTTAACTTTAAGACAGGACTACAGTGTATCCGAGGAGTTGCCAGTCCATTGTTATTTGCAAACAAGCAATATTTTGTTCAAAAGGTGTGTTTCCACTGGGCAAACATGCTTGTTAACAGAAACAATACGTGTAAAACATTGTGATTTTTATAAGACAATTGAAGAAATTACTTATTGTTCACCAAAAAATGATAGCAAATATTTGCCTAGCTGCTGTCGTTATATGCTTTGAAAATTTGTTTCTGAGTAGTTTATGAAACAAGCTTATCCCTAACATGAAAGAGACAATATCCCTTTGTTGAACAACTTTGATTTCAATAATCATTACTACAAAACCATTTCGGAACTGGATTTCAAGAAAGTTACTACCGTATTCTCGCGCTTAAGGGAACATGTTCTCTTAAGTGAAATACGGGCAATAATGAAAATTTTTCTGATTTTACTTAAGAGAACACGTTCACTTAAGAGAACATGTTCGCTTAAGGGGGGGGGTCGCTTTTTGGCCGATTTTTCGACCATTTCCGATTTTGCTCATTTTCACATGTTTTGTAGTCCTAATGGGTCCTCAAAACAAGACAGGTGCGTTTTGCGTAATATTGCTTCAATCGTTCTGCAGAGCCTTTCAAAGGTGACCTCGACATGTGTTAAACATAGGAAAATGAAAAAGTTAGGTTAAAAAGTTTGTGGCAGAAAATTTTTTCGCTGTATGCAAGATACAGCGCTGCAACCTTGTTGTACATGTTAAGGACATACCAGAGAGTGCAAATAACCCTTCTGGAATAATTCTGTTGAGTGCCGGATTTTTGGTGATTTTTCAAAGTCAAAATTTCGGAAAATTGGTGCTTTTGGTACCGCGAAAAACAGAACCAGCAAAATATTTTCACCTCTCCTGCACGATTGGCAAAAGCTACAGAAATCGCTTATAGATAGTTGCACTCTACGCATACACAGAATTCCTATGGCAGTAGTTGCAAATTTCTACCGTTTGTAGTGCTCTCAAAAAACTTGCCACAAAATCTGCAAATTTTGCCAAAAATCATCATTTTTCTCAATTTTCACGTTCTTTTAATAATTTCTCACTCGTTACCCACTCGAAAGTCACCAAAATTGGCACATAAAACTCTCAATGCCTGCAGGCATTATGGTAAAGGCAAATGCTTCAAGGTAGAACTTTGCTGTCGTGTCGGCTCCTTTGATCTCTTATAGGTCACAAAAGTCAATTTTTGAAATTCCCAAAATATAAATAAATTGGGTATCATTCGATAGCTACTGACGAGCTGAACAACTTTTCTAATAGAACTATGTGTCAGAAATTTAGTATCTGAAAGTTAGAGCAAGTTAAAGTTTGAGGTCACAGTTAGCTGAAAAAGGGTCAGTTCACAATTGAAAAATGTACTGTGAACGACTGGCTGGACATCCCGGACAAGTTTTAGTATTAAAATATTAGCCAACCCACAGAATTAATTTGCCATATTAGTTAATCCAAATTTCGCCGCCGTTCTGTCTCAGCATGACCTTGGAGGGCAAATCACAGTGATTTTCAAGTTTTCCAACTTTATAGCTGAATAACTCTGCCACCGTTTGATTTTGAACTCTAATGTTTTGTCTTGTTTTTGAGAACATATGTACCTATATTGTGTGTGAAAATGAGCGAAATCCGTGACTATCGATTTTGACCCAAAGCGACCCCCCCCTTAAGTGAATGTACAGTACCACTTAGAGGCACGTTCACTTAAGAGAACACTTAAGTGAATGTACAGTACCACTTAGAGGCAATTTTACATTACTTTTTATATTCTATTTACCATTGTCCCATTTTGTGGTATATTTGGTATGAAATGTCACTTTTTCTTGGAAAAATCCAGATTTTTTAGGAAATTTAACTTTCAAAAGGAATTTCTTAATTTATGCTACAATATTTTTGGATTTCACTTAAGAGAACATGTTCACTCAAGAGAACATGTTTTCTTAAGGTGGTGATTCCCTTTGGTCACTTAAAGTTTGCACCATTATTGCTCATTCATTACTTGGAGTTAAGAAGCCATTTTTATATCCAAATGTAGCTTGACATTTTCTCTTTTTTATGCATGCAACGAAACTAATGTTGCTTTTCTAAAATATTTTTAACACATTTTAGAAGAAGTCTAATTTTCCAGAAATTTTGCAGACTCGAGTAAATTTTTTCGCGAGATATCGGTTATATCATTCGACACCTCCATCAAATAGCTGGGGTCGATTTTTTTATTTATTGTGAAATCGCGCTTCGTTATAGAGAAATAAGCTGAAATGTGTGCGTAATTTGCCTACATACTTTTTCCAAATTTGTCAAGCGATTTCGGGCCCATGTCAAGATAAAAGTTAGAACCCCCAGAACCCCCATCAGAAAAAAAGGAGGTTCTCAAATTTTTTTCATGCGTTTGTATCCAGAACTTTGATTTGTGCATGACAACGTTGCGGATCCTATCCTCCAGCAGGCACTTCAGCAGACATGATATGTTTACAGTAGGTATGTAGATATGTATCTCAGTCATCAAACTTGTCTTGTAGCATATCATCGTTGGCTTTTCTCATAAATTTAAACTGAAACTTTTCTGTGCGCTACATCCAATATCCATAATATGAGTATCAATCGAAAGCTGACCACAAGGAGGCCAAATTCGTCCTGGATCTTAAATTCCAGCAGTATGTCAGTCATCAAACTTGTAGCATACAACCGGGGTGTACTGGGGGGGGGGACTCCTGGCTTTTCTCATAAATTTGGACTGAAATTTGTGTGTATGCTACATCCAATAACCACAATATGGGTATCCATCGAAAACTGACGACAAGAAGAACAAGTCCGTACCAGATCTTAAAGTCCAGACCTCGCACACACTTTTCCGTATACCCGAATTCTGTCAAGATGAAAGTGGCCGGCTATAAAAATTAGAACTCCTTTAACTCCCATTAGAAAAAAGGTTTTCAAATTTTTTATGCGATAACATCCAGGACTTGAAGTTGAGAAATTGAGAATATTGTCGGGAATTTCCCGAAAACCCTGCTACATTGTTTACATTATGTACTGCTGAAATGGCCTAACACTTGTTTACAATTTACTGCTCGTCATTTTTGTTTACATTCAGCTTGGCTGATCCGGTTTTTTCTGGCTTTTATTGACATTGAATTGACACTAAGACTTATCTGGATTTATCTGGTTTTTATGGACGTTACGTTGTAGCTATCTGGTTTTATCTAGTTTTTGTTGATACCATTTTGGCTGTTTTATTTTGGAACATCAGCTTATAAAGAGTAGTGTATATAAAAGTCGTTGTACAGTCCAGCTGCTAGTATAGTTTTTTCTCTTCAAATATAGATCAATTTAGAAACCTTTATTGCAATGGCAGATATGTGCAATATTGAGGGTAGGCTGAAAAGGAAAAGACAATTGACTACCGAATATGTAAATGTTGATGAGCCACCGTCTACTAAGGAGGGCCCTAAGGAGGAACGTAACAAAGCTGCTGGGAGCCCTGCTGGGTCAGAAACCAATGAAAGAAACGACAGCACAAGCCAATCCTCATGGATATGAGAAATGAGAAATTTTCTTTAAATAATAAAAAAGAAAAAGAAAATGTTCCTTGAATTGCATAATTTGACTAATGACTTCATGCTGTGCTAAGTCTAACTATTAGCAATAGTTGCACTTTACACCTATGCTTAGTGTACACATTTTCGTCTTTAAGCATATTGTTTATATCATTGACACTGACAGCTGTCGAATCTTGGCTTGCGCTAATGAAATTTTCTTCTTTCCCAAGCAAAAGAAAAAGAAAATGAAAGAAAATTTAAAGAAAATTTTGTCCCCTCAAATAACAGCATGGCTGTAGAATGCTGGGCAGTGTTCCAAACCTAGGTCAATGCATCATTAAAGCATGCATTGTGAACGGATGCCTTGAGCCTAGGGTTGTGTTCAATACTAAAAAGTGGGGCCGGGGCCGGCCCCCGTCCCCCCAAATGGGAGACCGGGCCGCGTCATTGAAGGGCCGGCACCACCACCGGACCCCGGTGTCGGGTAAAACAACGGATCCCGCGGTTCCATGCCAGAAAAATTTTCCTTATTAATATAATGATTTGAATATAATTTTTGCATAATTCTTGCACTTACGTTGCAAGTTTGAATGATTTTGTTTGCTCTGTGAAAATAAGTTACTCCAAGATCTTATTTCAACACTATATCTGCCCAAGTTAACCCATCTTGCCAGTGCAGTGGCACATCAAACAAATCAGAATAAAAAAATTGTAGGACTTAGAATACACAGAATGAAATGTACTCCCAGCCGGAAACATTTTGGGCGAGGGCATCTTCCCGTCTGTCCCCTTTTCTAAATACAGGTCAATAGAAATTTAAAGGTTCGTTTGTTCAGCCGAAAACTTGTAAGCAAAACTACAGGTTTCTTTAGATTTACTACAGGAAACTTGTAATTTTCACTATTTGAATGTTTGCCAGAAGGTATCCTACAACAGTCTGTAAAAATGAAAACCTCCACCGGCAACTGACGGCACAAGATCACTCTTCAAGAAAACCACAAAAACTTCTATAGCTTCCATAAAACTCTTTAAGAGTAAAACATAGAGGGAATATTAGATAGAGGGAAATTAAAAATATAATGGGAATTCAAAACAGCTTCTAATAAATTCCATACATTTGTAATTTCTAATGAATTCTAATACATTCCATACATCTTGATAATATAAGCACTGATTTCCGATTAATACTTTGTTTTAATTATAATTATTACAATTTTCTAACTATTCCAAGAAAGCATTTCCAAGAAGCTATGCATAGAAGGTGAAATCTGATAGTTTACCGAAAGCAAAAATTAGAAAATAGCTAAGAAAATTTTTATTCCATACGTTAGAATTGGCGAATTTCATACTTTCCAGCAGGAAATCAAAACGGTGGCCGGTTAGGCGGCCGTGACCGACAACGGCTCCTGGGGCAAGCCCCCAGGGGACCGGCCCCACCACCGGCCCTCGAACAACCCTACAAGAGCCACCTTTGCTCAAAAAGATACCTTAGCAAATAATTTAATTTGGTGTGTCGGTCAATCCTGTTCTCGATCGCGTTCGATCGCTACCTGGCTTTGAAGGACTCATTACCGGAATTTACAGGTTTTCCAGCTTTGAATCTGAATAACTCTGTCGCAGTTTGATTTCGAACTCCAGTTTTTGTCATGCTTTTGACAATATATAGGGCATATTATATGGGAAAATGGGCGAAATCCGTGACTATCAATTTTTGACCAAAGTAAGTCATCCTGTGTGTTTTGGTCTAACGGTCTAACCGAGTGCATTTAGAACTTTGAAAAACATGCGATACTCGGGTTGCCAGTTTTATACAGGATCAGGTTACAGTAAATATTTTTTATATTAGAGCACAACTTAATCATTCTCTTATCTTATCCTTTCAATCCAGATTGTCACGCCGCAGCACTGCCTTGGGGTAATGGACAACCATACGACGAGAAACCAACGTTTGACTGTGCTGCTGTACTCCAGTTTGGATCTATGCACACTGTGCCCTGCGAGATGTCTCTGCACATCGTTTGTCAGATAGCTAACTTCCCACAGTAGGATGCTTGCACTAATTGAAAGACTATCAAATGAAAGCAGTCCCAATGTCATTTGAACACATGTTTGCAAGCGCCTAGAATTTATTTAAATCAACTAAAGCTAGCACATGACATGAAAAATAAGCGAAAAAACTAGGTCCAAAGTCGAACCCAACATTCGCCGGTCCTTCTCTTACCTGTGAATTTTATCTGTTATATCTGGTTGTGAAGTCTCTAGGACACAGAAAAGACAAGGGCAAGACTTCTTTGACTTTTGGTATAGCAACGTCAGAAGTTAAGAAAAATTATTTAAAGGGTCTTGGAAAGTCAGACTTCTCAAATCTTGCACATAAAGGCTTTGGGGACGGAGTAGATACTCCTTGTGTACTAAAGACTTAAAATTTGTAACTGAAACTAAGCATTTTGCTAGTCACACTTTCTTCTTTTCTTTAACAAATCGTTTTAGATGTCTTTCATTTGTGCGCCGATGGCCGGGTGGTTAGAGTTCTCGACTGCGAGTCGGAGGTTGTGGGTTCGATTCCCACCGGCGCCAAATACTTTTGCTTGCAGACACCTACAGCCCTCCAAAATGCGCGAGATGCTTTTGAATGAAGCAATCATAAAATTCAGATAATTTTGATTTGGCCTGTCGAATCCCAACAGCGACCAAAACTTTTCTAAAGGAAAGTTTGACCGCTGGTGGGATCGAAACAATGCCCTGTCGACCCTGAATCGAGTGCTCTACCACTGAGCCAACGCGGTTTCTTTTGATGCCTGTCTGGGCTTACATTTCGTGTTTCGGCAGCCTTTGTAACTTGCTAAAAATGTGCGTAAATTAGTTATCCGACAAACAAAAAATGATGAATAATTTCTCTAACCTTGTCGTTTCTTCAATAAAAGAATGTTGCGTGTTCAAAATAGATTAGTTTGGTTAATATTCTTTTAGAAGATTCAGCAAGCTATGTGACGGAAACTCTTCCAATAAATAAGTGTCTCTTTATAACGGATGGGCAACGACGCATTGTTTGCTAGTTATATGCATGCGTCCGCTATCATATATATAGGCCCTGTAGCCTTGCAGCCTCATCCGTATGGGTTTCATTGCCCTTGTAACGTAGTGGTATAGCTGTTGGTCTCCAAATCTGTATGGTGTATGGGTTCGATTCCCTTTGTGTTCCCTTTAAATCACTCGTTTTGCTTTTGTTTTGTGATTAGTCTCCACTTTAAAATTGACTCTAATTAGAGTCATTTAAATCACTTGTTTTGTTTGTTTTCACTCGAAGATTAACCTGTTGAAGTAGGTTGATAATATACATTTGACGAGCTCAAAACCCAAAATCTAACGATAACTACCATGAGGTCTTTTGAATTTTGGCTGTAACTTTTGTATGAAGCGATAAAAAACGAAAATCTAACGATAACTACCATGAGGCCTTGCGAAGAGCTTCAAAATGAGCCCGTCTTTCTAGCACTGATGGTTGGTGAGAAGGTGACAAACCGATGGGGAAAAACCCAATGCGGGGAAAACCCATGAAAAAACCAGCCGAATTTTTGGTATATAAAATAAAAGTGAGGGAAAATGATCAGATGAGGAAAAACAACATACGGGCGGCAAATATACGTACGTACAATTTAGTTGGTCAGAGGGAAGAAGAGTGTTCTAAGTTTTAGACGGGGGCGAAGATCTGCTTCTATACGTATGTACAACGATTGGCTTATTTTCAGAAAGGAATAGAGATGAAACACGTTATAAAAGAACCAAGCGTATGAAAAAGTGAATATACGTACAGTATGTAGCATACGTACAGTATGTAGCTCTAGAAACAAGAAAAACGCGTTTTCTATTCAGGTGCGCGAAAAGTATTGTACAGGTGCACAGTCGCCCCCCCCCCAAACATGCCTGGACCAGTGGGCGGAAAAATACCGTTGGCAAATACGCGATACAGGGAAAACCCACGATCGGGGGAAGGTGCGCGAAAGTATTGTACAGGTGCAAAGCCTGCCCCCCACCAAAACATGGCTGGACCAGTGGATAGAAAAATACCGTTGGCAAAAACGATACGTGGAAAACCCTTGAAAACTGGTTTCAGTTTTTTGTCAACTATTTCCATGGCCCCCCATGCCTGATTTGCAGCTTTAATTCCCCCCATGGGGTGCTAAAATTGGTTTTAGTTTTTTGTCAAATATTTCCAAGGCCCCCCATGCCTGATTTGCAGCTTAGAGAAAGTTTCAATGGAGAAGTGTTCCGGTAATGTTAAACCCATCTATATTCCGCGGCAATAGTTCTGCCTCCAGGCAGAACAATTAGAAAAAAGGGACTAACAGTAACATCGTCAGAACTCGAGAGGAATTGGTGACAAAAATAGATTCCAGTGGGGTTCGAACCCACGCATCACGGTGATTAAAACACCAACGCCGAGTACTCGGCCATGGAATCACAACGGAGCCAAAGCAAAGGAAACATTTTATAGCTGACGACGTTCAGAATCTATCCTTTGGCTACAATATCAACTTCATTATTCTGTTTGTTTAATAAGAATTTTCCTTTATATGTATATGACATTTATACACATGTGACGAAGTTCGTAATTACATACCTATTATATGCGTGTATTGTACACACAGGTGTAATGTGGAATGTGTGAATATTCGTGTAGTCTAGACAACGCGTACAAAAAGTTAGAAGTACAAAAGGGTCAATCATTAGAAAAATAATTTCACAACTAAATTTAATTGAAAAGTGTTTCGAGTTAACTACGTAATGGCTGTAGCAGTATATAACGTAACTGTTGGATCATTTAATAGAATTTATCCCTAGTAACGCAAATGTAATTTTTGTTGAGATTTTGAACGATTTCGGAATTGCAGTGTAGCGGAAATCTAAATTCATAAAAATTTTAAGCTTTTCGGATATTAATTACGTTGCACTGGTTATTCTAGAACCTCACTTCTAACTAAATTGACAGAACTTCAAGTGCAAAAAATATATAATTTGGTTACAAGACAAGCGACGTATGCTAACTTTTTCCACATTGACGAATCGCAAATTTGTGCAATATACGTTATTCACTTATTCCTAGCGAACCAGTGTCGGAATACGACCTGTGGGTAAATGTTGTGCCAATTTACACGAAGTTTGAATTTTCACGTCATTCATTTTCAATTCACGTCAATTTTGAAGGTGAACAAATTTGCCGTCTTTTTAATATCTTTCAAAGAGTCAAGAACTGGCGTGCAACGCTACATTTCAGCCACCGCTTTGAAATTGGAGTTCAAAAATAATCCAGATCCAAGGAAAGGAGAGCGAGGCCTGACTCTAGAAATAGTCCATCCAAGGAACATGACTGAAAAGCATTTGATTGAGACTCAAAAAACTGCTGGGCTAAGGATGCATACGTTATTTAGCTTACAGAGCATTCAAATACTGCACAACTTGCATTGAAATCCGAGGTTATGAAAAATTTGATTGTGGAAAACCTATCCTTTCTTGGATGTTTGTATATTGCAAGATCCTGGTTTTAATCTATGTTTGCTGTTAATTAAATATAAGGTAGTGTACTTGTTGACACCCTAGTCTGAAACCCGAAATTACGCTTTCGCTAATTCATTCGATTTTTATTCATAGCCCGAAATGCATAGGCATTCTTATTCAAAACGCAGAATGAATAACGCAGGCCGTTCGTGAAATAAATGGCTCTTCCATCCAAAATGCGAAATGGATGGTTCATTGCAGTTCATCTGTATTGCAATACAACGCCCGAAATGTTGTATGTATGGACTTTTCTCACATCCATCCTTATTGAAAACTATTTTGTTGCAATCAATATTAGACGATGATGATAGTGGTAATAATTATCGTAATCGTGAAATAAATTTTAAAAAAATCCGAAATGACCGATTTAGAGAAAGCTGCAAGCAATTTTGTATTACAAAAAAATTTGCAAAGATTTTCCGTTTTTGAAAATAAAAAATTGATATTTCGCAACTTGTTTGGAAATCGAAAATATTTTTGAAGTCAAAATGTAGTAAATATTCTAATGTTTCAAAACTCCAAACTCTGTTTCAAAAAAATATATGCAAATCATATTCAAACCGAAGCAGGGTCTTCGGTTAACTAAAATGTAAGGTAATTGTACCTTCCAATAGCTGTTTCTATTTTAATACATAACTGATTTCTGCAATGGTTTGCGATTTCTAGTATATACCCGGCAATTTTGGTAATTAGGTTTGGGAAGTACATTGACTATCTGACTATTGACTAGCCTTTCTCATTGAGAAGCATTTAACAATTTTATATTTCGGGTTTTGTGTAGAAAGGCACTATTTATTGCGCATTTTGAATGGGAGAGCCGTTCATTTCTCGAATTGAATGGTCTCAGCTATTCATTTTGCAATTTGAATAGCAACGCCTTCGCATTTTTTTATTATTTTTTTTCGGCTTTTCATTAAAAAGCTGTTGAATTTGCGAAATGTATAATTTTGGGTTCTGAATGTAACATGTATAAACTGACGGCCAAAGCTATACAAAATGTATCTAGACCAATATAAATAGAAATGAACCGGTTTAGATAACTGAAAATACTCGTCCATGATTACCGCTAGCATCTTCCGGCGGGAACATTGCTATCATAGAGGCCACTGGATTTGTCTCAGCACACCTTTCATCGCTGAGGTTTCCGTTGTCACCTGTACTAATAAAAGCGCAATTCGCAGATGTGCCTTCGTTTGGTTGTCCGCTCGACCGAGGTAATGCTTTGGCGTTGCACTTTGGATTGGAAGGATATGCCCATGTGCATGTCCCTAAACATTTTTGATTTTTGTAGGTTAAGCTTTAATCCAACGGATAGTCACTGAAATTTGGACTTGAAGTTTTGTGAATGAGAAATAAAATAAACTTCAATATGTAGCCGTTCGGAGCAGTCATTTTTAACCGATACGTTACGCAGTATATTACTTATGTTACGTACTTTCATTGCCCTTTTTGCAATTATCACAATTAGACAGTGGTTATTTTCACCTTCTATTTTAACAGCTTTCGGTTTTTCAACTCCAATGCGGTTTGGGTAAAAGTGAAAATTTTTTAAAAAGTTATAATTATTAATTAATGGACATCACTGTCGAAACAAAATATTAATAGGAAATCAGTTCCTATCTAACCAGATGGCATCAATGTATATTGTTTGCTAACGTCTAATTTTATATTTTCTTGGTTTATGTTTCGCTTATAATAAAACCTGCGAAAACTACAGGAGTTTTGAAGGTTTTTTCTGTAAGTGTGATTCTGATGTAAAAATGATGAATGTTAAGATAAAGTAAAGATGTCGCTGCCCTGAGGGGATTAAAATGCAATTGCCTTTATTATAGTCTGTATTTCCCTGCACTGATTTTAGCTTAAATCTGTTATCACCATTGTAATTTTCTGGTTGAAATACCCATTGTGTCCAAAAATCAGCAAAAGCGGATAATCAGTTTTCGAGATGGCTGCGACGGTTTTCTTGTGTATTTTTGGTGGCACTGTAACAGTTTCTGCGTAGCCTAGTGAAGAATTCTAAAAGTTGGTGGAGCAACCAAGAACCAGTTAACTTTACACAAGTTTGTTAGATAGTTATTTTTATACTTTATTACCAATCTAAGAATTCTAAGATATCTTTTTGATATTATCGCAGCATTGTGCTCAATAACAAATCTACAAATCTATCTAGTAGGCAGATTATCTTTCGAATTAGGAACAAGTCGATAACTTTGAAATATAGCGATCTATTAAGAAGCAAATTTTGTCCTACCCAACTACGAGACACGATTTTGAAGGTACTATGTTTAATATACATATACTGATTACATTGAATACATTACAATACATTACACTACATTATACATATAAAGGTCAAAGACTTATACAGTTCAGTTTAAATCGTCGTTTTAACTCGAAAGAGGAATCCGAGGTAGAACCTGTTAGATAATATCCAGTGATTTAAGTGCGAAGCGAAATATCGTTTTCAGTAGTTCCATTTGAGTCCTTGGAAGTAGATTGTTGTAACACTCATGAGGGGCGTTATCACCCCTTTTACTACTGGTTGCAAAGTTTTCATCAAAAATCAGATTGTACTTATCAGTGGCCAGGTCTTTGCAGACTTTCCAGAAATATTCATAAAGGATCCGTTACCGACTCATCACTGGAATCATTGCACTTTGCATTTGTTTTATTTTTCTCTTGACTTCAAAATCACACACTCAACACCAGATATGTGCAGGAGGGGAAGTTCTGGGGGGAGGTGAAGGGCGGCCGGAGGCCGCCGAAAAACCGGATTTTTTCGGTTTTTTACCGGAAAAATCCGGATTCTGGGGGGGGAGGGTCGAGGGACCCCTGGGGGGGGGTGAGCTCAGGTCTGGGGGGGGGTGAAACCCCCCCCAACACCTCCCAAGCACATGTATGTTCAACACGAACCTATGCAATCTCTTTACTTTTCAACTAGATTTTCATAAAAAGTGGGGACCGTGTACATATGAGTTGAAGTTTTGAAATTTTATTGGGATTGACCACCTCTAAGCTTGGGTGGCTGGCTTGACCAGTTGACCCATGGCCAAGTCAGGATAAGGCTTCTGATCAAATTTTTTTGGAAATTTTCCATTTTAAAAGAGGGTAATTCCTCCTCGTTTTTTGTTCCAAAAATGATAAACATTTTTGCACCCTTCAAAAATTTCACACATTTAAAAATTCTTTTGCACATTGCACTTTGCATTTGTCTTATTTTCAGTTGACATTAAAGGTGGAAGTCAAGCTATGGCTGGATGACCTGAAGCTTCTATTGGCCGAAGACGTCTTCGAAAATCTGGCCTTGGCTGTGGAGACCACCGACTATTCCAACAGATCCCCATTAAGGGGGGGGGCTACTAAAGGTTTGCCCCGACGTTGTCCCATTGGCCTACTTTTTGGCGAGGATATAGTGCATGGGTGTGGTCAAAAAATACCGGGTACTGAGATCTTAGCTGCCTTTCAGCCAAGTGCAGCCGTCGCGTTTATGTGCCCGACCCCCCATTTTTCACAACTACCAACATAATTAATTAAAAATTTCTACTGGCTGCTACGCCCAAGCTTCAAAGCTGCCAATTGCCAATATGATTTGGCACATATGTCGCTATCTGCAGAAAAATACTAGACGTCTGTATCTTACCTGCATCTAAGGCTGTAATCTGGCATAAAATGAGGCCCTATAGGAGTACTCATTTGTGCCAAATGGCAAGAAATTCTGCCTTGTGAAAAAATTGTTATGTCAACTTTAATCTTCAAAAATTGTTAAAAACGCCTTTTTTGAGCAATGGTACCCCAGAAATCGAAAATAGCAAACTTTGAAATTAAACTTTTTTGAGATATTTGAAGTCAGCGAGGTCGAAAACACATCCACAAAAGATTTCAGCTCGATTAGTGAATGTTTGCGACTTCTATGGCTGCAGAAAGCCTCTACACAGGATCTGACGGACTGATAATGGCAGTTTCGGCAATTTTTGAAGATTAAAGTTGACATAAAAATTTTTTCGCACGGCAGAATTTCTTGCCATTTGACAAAAATGAGCACTCCTATAGGGCCTCCTTTTATGTCAAATTACAGCCTTGTAGCTGGCACCAGTAATAAAATTTTCCTTTCGTTAGCCAAAATTGTTTAAATTTTTCCCGAAACTGCAACTTTGATGAGTAATTCCCTTAGATGCGGATAAGATGCAGACGTCTAGTATTTTTCTGCAGGTGGCGACATATGTGCCAAATCATACTGGCAATTGGCAGCTTTGAAGCTTGGGCATAGTAGTCAGTAGAAATTTTTAATTAATTATGTTGGTAGTTGTGAAAAATGGGGGGGGGGTTGGGCATATAAACGCGACGGCTGCACATGGCTGGAAGGCAGCTACGGTCTCAGTACACGATGTTTTTTGGCCACACCCACGCGTAGTAATAGATAACACGGAACATGGCGGTCCCAATAATTCCATTGAATTAAATAACGTCGTTCCCACACCTAGTCGGCGCAAACTGGAATTTTTACGGGTCCTTTTAAAACAGGCATTCTTTTAGTTTCAAAGTCTCCAATTTAAAAAAAAAGCGATGTGGTATTTTCCTGAAATCGAGGTTTTTTTTACCTTTAGAGCTTAACCAACCTTAACCTTAACCTGTTGCTGTCTTTAATTAATTCAACGTTATTTAATTCAATAGAATTACTGGGACCGCCATGTTCCGTGTTACCTATGTGCACCACTGCTTTAAATTACTCTTATTTCAATCCTCAAGATGTTTCAACATAGTTCCAATGTTCATGGAAAAATTAGACATTTGACAAAACACAATTGAAGGGGAACTGTTCTGCCAGCCCCTCCACCCCCAATAGCCCGGATGAGGCACAATACGTCAGTTGGCAATTTGCAACAAACCATTAAGCAACAAGTAACAATGGCCGGAAAATTTGGTTTTTTACACTAAAACTTTATAACTTTTCGGCACGCCTGCATTTAGCTGCTGAGTTTTTAATTTTTAGTGAAAACGTCCAGAATTTGAAAATTCTAAAAATTAAAGTTTCTTGCTACATTTTTTGAAAACGGCTAATCTTTTGTACTTTTTCAGCGTTAGCTTCGCAACAGATTACGTTAACTTATGGTTACATATTTTTTCTTCTCAAAATTTTTGATTCAAACTACATGCCGATTCAAAATGTTTTAGGGACAAGCCTACTTCCCAGGACCCGTCCGTCCTTATGTTAATGCATGGTGGTATTTCGGTTTTAGTCGTGATGATTTTGATGATGATTTTAGTTTTGATGTGGTACAAATACAAATTCAATGGTTACCTTTGTAATTAGGTGCTTTTAAAGGAAAAGTATAAAGATTTTAGGTTTTTCATTTATAGAAAGCAGTTGCAGTCATAAATAAATCAATTGTCGATATTATAGGTATGTTTGGAACTTATATACTAAATAGCGGGAAATCTATGGTAAGCTTCCAGAATCTACAAGTTACATTGAAGTTAAGCTGAAAGTTTTCAAATTCTTGACTTAAGTACTCAGAATTTGTGATCAATTCAACCAAAGAAATCTACTATTGAATATTTTGCTAAATGAAGTTTAAACATTATCTTTAACAATTTCAATAAAAATGGTTTATGCAGACGCAAACTGCGCATTCAGGATTTTGCACGTTATTCATATCAGTAAAGAAGAGCACACGTCAATCAGACAAAACATCAAAATCCTAGGAAGAGAAAACGCTTAAGTAAGTTAAAATAATTGTGCCCGTGTGCAAAAGTGTGCAGAAAAAAGTCAGTGAAGTGATGTCAGAACGGTGCGCAGCTTTTGCAAGTATGACAAGTAGAGATTAAGATAAAATTGTTCTGACATTCCCATTAGATTTCTGCGACTGATCCGACAGTCAAGCTAAAAATAAAATCCCAGAAAAGCACATAAACCTAGACAGAGATAACTATAAACGAATACAAAGGGTCCTCTTATGCCTTTGTCATAACTAAATGAAATTATTATCTTTCCAAAAGAAATTTATATATATTAACGTGATTTGGCATATATTGACGTGTAAATGTATATGTATATGTCGCTGACAAACAGACGGTCTCTGTATGACGTCTGCGCTCATTTTTCCGACTACGCCTCAGCGTAGCCGGCTATTATACATTATGCTGTGCATAACTGCTACTCTTTTACGCTGAAAATTAGAAGGTACGTGAATTAATCATGTGCTGAGCATAGGAGGGGGTTTAGTAACAAGATAATACCTATATGCATACAAGCAGTGAACATATACGATTGTGTACATATCCGTTTGTGAACTGGAATTTAGATGCGTGTAATGACGACATTCTTTTTTATGCAAATTAAGTCAGATTTCTGAGAATACAGAAGTTTTAACCAGACATCATAAAAATGCATATACGTATAGATGTGTTATGCTGACAAAGGCCGAAAGTTAATTCCAAAACACCCTATCTGATTTCGCAGATCACTTTTTTCTGGAACCACTGCCAAAAAAGCTTTTTGGAACGCTTTGGTGTAGAAGCAATGGCAAATAAGTCACTACTGAAGAAATTCAGGCAAAATTCACAGCTAATAAATATATATATACCTTAATTGCCTAGCCGGTACAATACTTTTGAAAAGTTAAGCTCCATCACTTACAAACACCCCTTTTGCACACAACTTTTGCTTGTTGCTCTATATGTATATGACATTTCTGCATATGTGACGAAGTTCGTATTTATATATAACATGCATGCTCACCTATTATATGTATGTATTGTACACACCGGTGTAATGTGGAATGTGTGAATATTCATGCAGACTAGACAACGCGTACAATATGTCTGAAGTACAAAAGGGTCAATTATAAGGGAAATAATTCCACAACTAAACTTAGTTAAAAAGTGTTTCGAGTTAAAATCGAGTTAAATTCGAGTTAAAATAAAATCAGTTTACAATCTATGTTGCTTATAATTGTGTCTCTATGGTGTTGGAGGAGATGAATTTATCTCATGATCTTAACGGCACGAATTTCAATTTATATATGTACTTTTCTTAAATTTTGCATTAAATACTTAATTAAATTGAGTTGTGGAATTATTTCTCTTATAAGCGACCCCTTTGTACTTCGGATTGTTTGTGCTGTCTAGTCTAAGTGCAAATAATAGGTATGCGTGTTATATAGAATTACGAACTTCTTCACATATGCGTAAATTTCATTTGCATATAGAGGAACAAAATATGAGCGCAGACGTCATGCAGAAATGGTTTGTTTGTCCGGATTTGTAAGGAAAATAAGCTACTTGTGCGTATCGGCTGTTTGTCCGCGACATATATATATGTTATGCCGAATATTTAAAATTGCCGATTATTCATAATCGGCAAGCATTTTGCCGATTATTCATAATCGTCAACGTCTTTTGCCGATTATTCATAATCTACAAAATTGCTTGCCGAGTATTCATAATCGGCAAGATTTTTGCCGATTATTCATAATCGGCAACGACTTCTTGCCGAATATTTAAAATGCTACATTTTGCAATATTTTCTTGATGTACTGTCAAATATTCCTTTAATGCGACTTCCAAAATATACAAATGAATGGAATTTATTAAAATTATTTAATGTATTCGCATTCATAGTTTTATTTAAAGTTGGCTGTTTTAACAGAATTTTCTAGAAATGTTCTTTTTATTTAACAGCTTTGGTTGGCACAGCTTTTGGATGGGTGGCAGGCACTACAACACAGTACTCCACTGCGGACACAACCACATCTTGCCGTCTTGCAACCTGCAGAACAGTTGTACTTTGAAACCCCCTGTCCTCCAGTTTCCATGCAGACTGCTATGAATACAGAATGCAGACTGCAGACTGCAGACTTCTTGAAGGGATAAAAATTTGTGAAACACAAGTTCCAAATCGATTCTACTGTACAAGGTGTTGAGGATGTCTGAAGCCTTCAGTTCGTCAACCAATTTCAAATATTGTTTATTTTTTAAAATCTGTACATTTCTTCATTTTGTTGCTGTAAGATCCTGAAGACGAGCAAAGTAAGATTCGCGCGAGTCCATTCGAGTAACCAAGTAAAATGATTTTAGTTTTAGTAACGATTAGCTAGTGAAGTCTGGTACATTCTCTTCAGAATTCTTACTCACAACTCTTCAGAAACTATAAATGCGAATACTAATAATATAAAATTATTTTAATAAATTCCATTCATTTGTACATTTTGGAAGTCGCATTAAAGGAATATTTGACAGTACATCAAGAAAATATTGCAAAATGTAGCATTTTAGATATTCGGCAAGAAGTCGTTGCCGATTATGAATAATCGGCAAAAATCTTGCCGATTATGAATACTCGGCAAGCAATTTTGCAGATTATGAATAATCGGCAAAAGACGTTGACGATTATGAATAATTAAAATGGACTGTGTTATACACTCTGCTTGTTGAATAAGAATGCATATGCCTTACGGGCTTTGAATAAAAATCGAATGAATTAGAGAAATGCGCAATTTCGGGTTTTCAACGTAACATACATATGTAGAAAATAGTCTTTTCTTGGAAAACACCCGAATTTTAGTACTAACAGTGTCTGGGCTGCAATTATTCCTTGTATTGACTAAGCCTGTGGTTATACAAACTTCATTCAAATTTGCATGTATTGAATTTTAGTGACCACAAGAAGTCAACATGTCAAAACTATATATATATTTATATATAATTATATATATATATATATATATATATATAAATATATATACATTTATACTTCAATATATATATATATATATATATATATATATATATATATAAATCGTCTTATATATATATATATATATATATATATATATATATATATATATATGACACGATTTCTGAGTAGATTAACCAAGGTTTGGCAAGTCAATTTCTCGACCTTCACCGATTCCGCCAGTTTTCACATATGTTAATGTCAATGTTAGGGGAACTACAAAACTGCAATCGAAATTTTTCTAAGTGCTCCCAGTAGTGAGATATGGGCGTCCAAAGTTGGTGCTGTTCGGTCACTTTTGGGTACAGTCACCTACTCCGACATTTGGGCCTATTGCTAACCACAGGAATGAGCTACAGAGATATCCTCTGGCACATTTCTTGCCATTACCAAGGGGTACTAACCTGCATAGACCAAGGCTAGATAGCCTGTACCTAGGGCTGGCCAGCAGCGGAAATATGGCCAAACGGTTCGGTCAGCAAACCACTCCATTTGACAGATTTCGCTCAGAGTGCCGTCCAAAAAAGGCCAAGGCGGCGAAAAAATTCCATGTTATTTCACGTCCATATGTGCTTGATTTATGGTAATAGCGTCGGCGTCGAATTCGAAATGGAAAGATATTCAATTTGGCTTTGAATCGGAACAGGCTTATTTAGTGAATTTTGACAAAGTTGCACGTTTTCGGTTGAGGAGCATAAATTGCAAGGAATGCACAGAAACGACTTGTCTAATAAGCTCAATTACTCTAGAAACACTGGAAAAGTCAATAATATTTGCGTATTTTTCAACGGACAGAGAGTAGTAGCCAAAAGTCTTTATTACTGAGACTATAGTCAAGCGGTAAAAACACACTTTTCGAATTTTTGGCTACAACTTTTCTGTGGTATGAGGTATCGAAATGCTGATTATACAGGCAGCTAGGCCTAGTCATAAGCTTTCGTATGAGCTATACAGCTCCTCTCTGGGGCTTGTCATTTGTGAGAAAAAATTTCCCAAACTGGCGGGAAAGTAAAGCCACTCGGGGGGGGACCCATATGCGAGAAACATTCACACTCAAAAATTTTTGGAAAGTTGCCAATAGTATTTCTAGCCATTTCAATCGAAAGAGCGGGTTGTTTTTAGTAATAACTGTATCAAAAAAGTTTTAGTTTTTTACAAAAATTGAATTCATGGTGCATTTGAAAATATAGTATATATGTTTAACACATAAGCATAGGCAAATTCTGGAAAGTTTTAAAAATTGCTAATTTTCGGTAGTTTAAGCAACCTATCGTGCATGAAACGTGTTTTTCTTGTATTTAGAGCCAAACTACCTTGTATTATAACTAATAACTAGCCATACTTGTATTTTTAAAGCAAAATAAGCATTTCTGGCCAAAATCGGAAAGTTTGCTTGAAATGGCATCATGTCAGATTTCGACCCGCTGGACTACCCGCAACAGAACGAAGCCAGTAGAAACGATACAATAATTGCATCTGCAGTTCTATTAAACCAATGTATGGTTTCGTTTGACCTTTCCTGCTAACAGTTAGCTTAAATTTTTATTTTGATGAGTGGGTTTTTCCCACCAACTCCAGGTCACCCCAGATTATACCAAATCCAGAGGGGTTGCAGCAGTATGGCCAATATCATTATGAAGCGCAAATGCCCTTGTAGATCTAGTCCGTTTTGATCGAGGTCTTTCCGGTAGCTTAGTAAATGTCAAAGTCCCCTAAAATTTGCAAGGAAGCTGGGGGATTCAAGATACTGCATGTTCTAAGACTTCTTTGGACGCAGTTCAAGATTGCTTAGGCTAGGTAGCGGTAGCCCTAGCAGTGGGGTTTTCCCCAGGTGGCGTGGGTGTTTTTCCCGCTTGACTGTACTCGGAGGAAAGAAAAAATTACCGACTTTGGCAAGAACTTACCGATATGACCTATATAGGATTATAATAGTCTATGTTGAAGAGCGTTCAAATCTGTCCTAGAACAAACATGCATTATCGTGACCCCCTACTTCCTTGCAAATTTATCAAAATTTGAAATTCGTGGAAGTTGGGGTCCGACCAAGTTCCGAAATTAGACAAAATTTGTCGGGCCATACTACTGGAAAGAACTAGACCAAAACGGACTAGATGTACAAGGGCATTTGCGCTTCATAATGATATTGGCCATACCGTTCTAACCACTCCGGATTTGGTATAATCTGGGGTGACCGGGAGTTGGTGGGAAAAACCCACTCATCAAAATAAAAATTTAAGCTAACTATTAGCAGGAAAGGTCAAACGAAACCATACATTGGTTTAATAGAACTGCAGATAAAATTATTGTATCGTTTTTACTGGCTTCGTTCTTTTGCGGGTAGTCCAGCGGGTCGAAATCTGACATGATGCCATTTCAAGCAAACTTTCAGATTTTGGCCAGAAATGCTTATTTTGCTTTAAAAATACAAGTATGGCTAGTTATTAGTTATAATACAAGGTTGTTGCCTTGTATAATGTATAATGCTTGAAATGGCATCATGTCAGATTTCGACCCGCTGGACTACCCGCAACAGAACGAAGCCAGTAAAAACGATACAATAATTTTATCTGCAGTTCTATTAAACCAATGTATGGTTTCGTTTGACCTTTCCTGCTAATAGTTAGCTTAAGTTTTTATTTTGATGAGTGGGTTTTTCCCACCAACTCCCGGTCACCCCAGATTATACCAAATCCGGAGTGGTTAGAACGGTATGGCCAATATCATTATGAAGCGCAAATGCCCTTGTACATCTAGTCCGTTTTGGTCTAGTTCTTTCCAGTAGTATGGCCCGACAAATTTTGTCTAATTTCGGAACTTGGTCGGACCCCAACTTCCACGAATTTCAAATTTTGATAAATTTGCAAGGAAGTAGGGGGTCACGATAATGCATGTTTGTTCTAGGACAGATTTGAACGCTCTTCAACATAGACTATTATAATCCTATATAGGTCATATCGGTAAGTTCTTGCCAAAGTCGGTAATTTTTTCTTTCCTCCGAGTACAGTCAAGCGGGAAAAACACCCACGCCACCTGGGGAAAACCCCACTGCTAGGGCTACCGCTACCTAGCCTAAGCAATCTTGAACTGCGTCCAAAGAAGTCTTAGAACATGCAGTATCTTGAATCCCCCAGCTTCCTTGCAAATTTTAGGGGACTTTGACATTTACTAAACTACCGGAAAGACCTCGATCAAAACGGACTAGATCTACAAGGGCATTTGCGCTTCATAATGATATTGGCCATACTGCTGCAACCCCTCTGTATTTGGTATAATCTGGGGTGACCTGGAGTTGGTGGGAAAAACCCACTCATCAAAATAAAAATTTAAGCTAACTGTTAGCAGGAAAGGTCAAACGAAACCATACATTGGTTTAATAGAACTGCAGATACAATTATTGTATCGTTTCTACTGGCTTCGTTCTGTTGCGGGTAGTCCAGCGGGTCGAAATCTGACATGATGCCATTTCAAGCAAACTTTCCGATTTTGGCCAGAAATGCTTATTTTGCTTTAAAAATACAAGTATGGCTAGTTATTAGTTATAATACAAGGTAGTTTGGCTCTAAATACAAGAAAAACACGTTTCATGCACGATAGGTTGCTTAAACTACCGAAAATTAGCAATTTTTAAAACTTTCCAAAATTTGCCTATGCTTATGTGTTAAACATATATACTATATTTTCAAATGCACCATGAATTCAATTTTTGTAAAAAACTAAAACTTTTTTGATACAGTTATACTAAAAACAACCCGCTCTTTCGATTGAAATGGCTAGAAATACTATTGGCAACTTTCCAAAAATTTTTGAGAGTGAATGTTTCTCGCATATGGGTCCCCCCCCGAGTGGCTTTACTTTCCCGCCAGTTTGGGAAATTTTTTCTCACAAATGACAAGCCCCAGAGAGGAGCTGTATAGCTCATACGAAAGCTTATGACTAGGCCTAGCTGCCTGTATAATCAGCATTTCGATACCTCATACCACAGAAAAGTTGTAGCCAAAAATTCGAAAAGTGTGTTTTTACCGCTTGACTATAGTCTCAGTAATAAAGACTTTTGGCTACTACTCTCTGTCCGTTGAAAAATACGCAAATATTATTGACTTTTCCAGTGTTTCTAGAGTAATTGAGCTTATTAGACAAGTCGTTTCTGTGCATTCCTTGCAATTTATGCTCCTCAACCGAAAACGTGCAACTTTGTCAAAATTCACTAAATAAGCCTGTTCCGATTCAAAGCCAAATTGAATATCTTTCCATTTCGAATTCGACGCCGACGCTATTACCATAAATCAAGCACATATGGACGTGAAATAACATGGAATTTTTTCGCCGCCTTGGCCTTTTTTGGACGGCACTCTGAGCGAAATCTGTCAAATGGAGTGGTTTGCTGACCGAACCGTTTGGCCATATTTCCGCTGCTGGCCAGCCCTAGGTACAGGCTATCTAGCCTTGGTCTATGCAGGTTAGTACCCCTTGGTAATGGCAAGAAATGTGCCAGAGGATATCTCTGTAGCTTATTCCTGTGGTTAGCAATAGGCCCAAATGTCGGAGTAGGTGACTGTACCCAAAAGTGACCGAACAGCACCAACTTTGGACGCCCATATCTCACTACTGGGAGCACTTAGAAAAATTTCGATTGCAGTTTTGTAGTTCCCCTAACATTGACATTAACATATGTGAAAACTGGCGGAATCGGTGAAGGTCGAAAAATTGACTTGCCAAACCTTGGTTATTCTTCTCAGAAATCGTGTCATATATATATATATATATATATATATATATATATATGACACGATTTATATATATATATATATATATATATATATATATATATATATGACACGATTTATATATATATATATGTATATATATATATATATATATATATATATATGTATATATATATTGAAGTATCACTGCATATATAGTTTTGACATGTTGACATCTTGTGGTCACTAGAATTCAATACATACAAATTTGAATGAAGTTTGTATAACCACAGGCTTAGTCAATACAAGGAATAATTGCAGCCCAGACACTGTTAGTACTAAAATTCGGGTGTTTTCCAAGAAAAGACTATTTTCTACATATGTATGTTGCGTTGAAAACCCGAAATTGCGCATTTCTCTAATTCATTCGATTTTTATTCAAAGCCCGTAAGGCATATGCATTCTTATTCAACAAGCAGAGTGTATAACACAGTCCATTTTAATTCGCATAATAAATGGCTCTTCCCTTCGAAACGCGAAGTGGAGGTTTACTTCATCGCGTCTCCATTGCTATACAACGCCCGAATTGTTGTGCGCATTGACTTGTCTCACTTTCAACCTTATTGAAAATGATGTCTGTTGCAATTAATATTAGACGATGATGATAGCGGTAACAATTATCATAATCATAAAATCAAATAAATTGTAAAAAATCCGAAATGACCGATTTGGAGAAAGCGGCAAGCAGTTTTGTATTACGAAACAATTTGCGAAAATTTCCCGTTTTTGAAAATAAAAAATTGATATTTGGCGACTAGTTTGGTAATCGAAAATATTTTTGAAATCAAAAAGTAAATAAATATTCCATTTTTTCAAAATTCCAAATTTTGTTTCAAAAGATACAAATCTGATTCAGACCGAAGCAGGTTATCCATTAAATAAAGTGTAAGGTAATATTACATTCCAATAGCGGTTTCTATTTCAATGCATAACTGATTTCTGCAATGGTTTGCCGACTTCTACTAATACCCGGCAATTTTGGTAATTAGGAAGGACATTGTCTATTTGACTATTGACTAGCCTTTCGCATTGAGCATCATTTAACAATTTCATATTTTGGGTTTTGTGTAGAAAGGCACTATTCATTGCGCATTTCGAGAATAGAAACACCTCGGCATTTCGCCTTTTCATAGAAACCAAGTGAATTTGCGAAATGCATAACTTTGTGTTTTGAACGTAAGGTTTACAAACTGACGGCCTAAGCTAGGAAATGTAACTAGGCCAATATATATTGTAATCAACCATTTTAGATAACTGAAAATACTCGTTCAAGATTACCGCATGCATCTTCCGGTTTGAACATTGCTATCATACAAACCACTGGATTTTCCCCATAACAATTTTCATCGTAGAGATTTCCGTTGGAGAATTTACTAATATAAGCACAATTCGCATCTGTGCCTTCGTCTGGTTGTCCGCTATCCCAAGGTAATGTTTTGGCATTGCAATTTGGATTGGAAGGATATGCCCATGTCCCTAAACATTTGCACAATGTTGATTTTTGTAGGTTAAGCTTTAATCCAACGGATAGTCACTGAAACTTGGAATTGAAGTTTTATAAATCTGAAATAAAATAAACTACAACGTCTAGCCATTCCGAGTAGTCATTGTAAGCCGTTACATTACGCAGTATATTGCTTATGTTAAGTGCTTTCATTGCTTTTTTTACAATCATCCCAATTAAATTTTGGTTATTTTCACCATCTATTCAGCTTTCGCTCTTTTAACCCCAATGCGGTTTGGGTTAAAGTGAAAATATAAAAAAACTATAACGATTAATTAATGGACATCACTGTCGAAACAAAATATTAATAGGAAATCAGTTTCTATCTGACGAGACTGCATCAATATATATGCTTGTTAAGGTCTAATTTTATGTTTTCTTGGTTTATCCTTCGCTTATGAAAAGCCCGTGGAAACTACAAAAGTTTTGAAGTATGTTTCTGCAAATCTGATCCTGATTCGTAAGTAATCAGTTTAGCGTGTTGTAATTTCCACAAAATCAGCTTTTGGATTTCTACCGGAAATACAATTTGTGAAAATGATAAACGTTTCCTGCAGTAAAACATGTCGTAGCATGTAGTTTTGTTTACAACGGTTTCCGGCAGTGAGTAAATACTAAAGAAACTTGTAGTGCTTTTATTTAAGGCTTAAAATTGATCTAATTTGATTCCTATTTTAAGGTAGTGATTCCTTTTGGTTACATGAAATTTAAACCCAGATATGTCATTCATTACAAGGAACCGACATACGGTCTTTCCATCAAATTGCAGCATGACGTTTGATATTTTTAATGGAATGAATGCAATGTAACTAAGTTTAATTTTCTAAAATTTTCTTAACGAAGTTTAGACGACTGCATTTACTCAACGAGAGCTTTCGAATGATAACGATATGGGGCCGTTTCCGCACTTTCAGTTTTGACCATATGGAACATCACAGTATCGATAACTTTCTCATATGGCATTGGGGAGAAACCCCCAGTGGTCTGAAAGCACTACACTCGACCCCAACGTTTAGCTAAACCGGTAACCTTAACTGATTTTAGAGCACTTGATATCAATTTTGTCCCGCTTTGCCCTGTTGAGTCAATTTTTCCCGTAGCACAAGTTTATTAGATTTTGGTACTTTGGCCCTACTACAGGCCCTCTCTTTAGCCCTGTTTGATTAGGCACGGGCACGGGTCCATAAGATAGGAACTGAGTACTCAGCATTTCCCGAAACCCAGTATCGCGCTAGGGTACCGGGCATAGTAATTTCTGAAAAGTGTTAAAGCTTGCTTAAAACTTGTTTTCTTTTGAAATTCTGGAGCTGGGTATTTTGAAATTTTGTAAATACCCTGAGGAGATTAAAGTGCAATTGCCTTTATCAGAGTGCTCTCCAACAAATCCACATTCTGAGACACGTTTTTATGTCTAAACACAAGCTACTATGTTTAATATGCATACATTGACTATACAGAATAAATTACATTACAATACATTACACTATATTATACATGTAAAGGTCAAAGACTTATAGTTTTATTCGTCGTCTTCACTCGAAAGAGGAATCCGAGGTAGAACTTGTTTGATAATATCCGGTGATTCTGGAATGATTTAGTGCAGGACGCCTCTGTATGTGACGATTGTCCTCTCGTGCGTCGTTTCCAACTTTGCCACTCTTGCTTCAGTTTCTTGAAATGCGGATGATTCCTTCAGGCGGTCAAACGATGCTGCCAAGTGAAATCTTGCTTTAAGTAGTTCTATTTGTGTCTCAGGAAGTAGTTTGTTGTAACACTGATGAATGGCGTTATCATCTCTTTTACCACTACCAAACATAAATAAACTTTTCATCTTATCTTATCTTATCAGTGACCAGGTCTCTGCAGATTTTCCAGAAATATTCATAAAGGAGCCGTTACCGACTCGTCACTGGAATCACTGCAAAACTTCAGCTCAAAAAGGATTAGATTTGCTGGCCTTTGTAAAAGCATTGGATTCCATATCCGAATCATCAGAGTGCACATAAGATTCGCATAAGTGATTAATGTGTGAGTGGCGATGCAATGGCTGACGATGCAGGTATGAAAAGTTTTTTTGGAAATTTCCCTTGCTGTTTCAAAGAGTGCCGCTTTTATATGTCCAGACAGATTGGTAAATGGTACGACCTCGATTTTTTTTGCAACACAGCATGAATGCAAAATGCTAAATTTCAGAACAAATCGGCAATTCTTATAACCTGCATAAAAATCTAATTTCTGCTCCTAACACTCTCGACACTTGTAAACATACCAAATGGCATTGGGTATCGTTTGAAACTTTTAGGCATATACTGTGTCACTGTGGAATTAGAATGTTTAGTTAGGATCTCTACTTTTTATAATATGCAGTCACCTTAATGACCCCCATTTTTGGTTACCAAAACACAGATTTTAACGATTTCCTGTAGTTCGCAAACTTCAAAAATTCGTTATGTGTTTTGAATGCATAACTCAAAATTTTAATTCCACAGTGACACAGTATTTGTTTAGTGGTTTAAAATGATACCAAATGTTACCCGGAATCTTACACCAGTTTCAAGATTATTTTGTTGCAGAACTAAATCGACACTTTTTCAGTTTTCTATGTTTAACACATGCTGACCTCTGCTTTGAGGTGGATATTTTCAACAACCTTAAGAGATCTGACTTAAATTATGTAAGCTCGTTAAAATATCCCAATTGGGCAATAAAATAGGCAAAAATGAGTGAAATTAGAGATGGTCGGAAAAGGACCCCAAATCGATCCCCCTTAACTGTTTACGTCAAAAATCTAATTTGCATATTTTGTCACCATGCGTTTGCTATTTCTCCTGCCCTGTTTTTCTGTTGTCAGTTGTATAATGTGTGCCTTAATAGTAAGTTGTGTTTGTTTATTAGAGCTAACAATTACGTGATAAGTCACTTCATTGGAGGTTCCACATTTTATGATTCCACTTTTCGACATAATTACTCTCGGGTAGCAAGGCTTAAGCATTCCGTATCGGCCTATGTTGGTAAGTCAATAAGTGCTTTTGTGTACCAGTTTTTGGTACAATTTTAAGATTACATTTTCTTAATAACAATTACCATTGGCCTTATCTCATATTGTGTCAGCTTTGATGCATTTCAATATTACTAATTTTGGTTTTTTGCTTTGATGACCGCTGATATGAGTGTGTGTATTGTGTCGTGTATCGTGTTCTGCGATGGATGAACCTTTGTCGCCATCCTTGGTTGGGGCAACTGCATCTACTGGTCCGACAGGATTATCCGAGCCTATGAAATCAGAGTCTTGGCATTTGGTAACTTGAACTTTGCGTAAACGTGAAGATGCCGATCCAGGCGTCGACGTCAATGCACTTCGGATTAGGCCAACTAAACTTAGGGATAAATCTTCCGATATAGAGAACTCGAACTGCTATAGCGCGCTGTTTCTTCACGTGGCCGGTCAAATGCGAGCAATGACATCGGGTTTTCGTCCATTATGCACTTATTGTCATAAAGAGGGGCACATTGAGTGTTTTTATTTACAGAATCAGAAAGCTCCTGCATCAGAATCTTTCTGCGCTCATTGTCGTAAACCTGGACATACAAAAATTCGGTTTACAAACAACGAAGTGATCCCAATTTCAACAATTCAGTCAAGGTTAAGAATGTACAATCAAATGATTTTTCCACGGAAAAAAACAGTCGAAATCCCTACCCCTCAGTTTAATGATATCTCGTCACCAGATGGAGTCCTCCTCCTCCTAAGACCTGTCGTACTTTCGGTCAGTTGAGGCGACAAGTCTTCTGTCGGAGGAATCTGTCGACAAAGTTGAAAATGCCAGTCTTCGATGCTTCCGTTATATGCGTGCTTCTGTACGCCTCTGAAACGTGGCCTATGAGAAAAGTTGACACAGAAAAGCTGGAAGTATTCAGATGTCTTGTTTGCGCAGTATCTTGAGAGTAAGCCCACTCCAGTGGTTCAACAATACCGAGATTCTAGACCTTTGCGAACAACAACCTAGTGTTGGCTACTTTATTCGAAAACGGTGGCTTTGTTGGTTAGGGCACGTAGCTCGAATGAATCCAATTCGAAGTTATCATTCCATTTGGTGAAATCCCAAGCCTGCGACGTGGCGTTGCGTCAGAACTGCAGAGAAATGTACGTGTGATAGCTAGAGACTTGGCCTATTTAAAGCAAGGATATGGCTCGGTAAATTGGAGCAATCACTTTGCAGACATCATTATAGATCTAGCAACGGATCGGGTTCAATGACCACGGATCGTACTGGGTCAGGCCAGAGTGAGTGCACGACGTCAGGCTCCTGTGGCTTAAGTAAGTCAAGTCCGTTTCTCCCCTTTAGCTTGCTTTTAGTTGCTTGTTTTTACTTTTTTCTAATTTTTACATATTTTATTGTCCAAGTTATATTTTAGCGAGTTTATAAAATGAAAATCGTGAGTCTTACGGCTTTAATTTTAAAAACTCGCAAAATGTACTGGTTGGACAATAAAATGTGTAAAAATTAGCGAGATCGGAGAAAGTAAATAAAATGACCGAAAAATGGACCCCCCTTTAAGGCGTATTTTCGTCTATGGCAGCAACTTAAAATGCAAGTACTTAAGGTGGTGATTCCTTTTGGATTCCTTTTGGGCATGTATTTCAGATTGACCGCCAAAATCACGACGAAATTTGATGAAACTTTCCAAAATAAGTCCTTTTAGCATTATAACACCCTCCGCTCAATTTCGCTTCAAAACGTCGACGTCTCTGATAAGGACAGTTTTTGCTGATTTATGACAATTAGACGGTAGCTGCATAGCTATGATTATATTCATTTAAAAGACTTTGCTGAACTCATTATTTTAGCATTGAAAACTTGTCATTTTTGCAGAAATTAAATAATCCGCCATTTTTTGAGCTATGCAAGCAGTATAATTAAGCTAAGGATGTCAATTTGAAGGTCTTATCGAGGCCGATTATCCGTGGCATTGTAATCTTCTAAGTGCTCTTCCGTGCGCTGCTATTATAAAAAATGTAGTTTTTGCAAAAACATGACCAAATTTTCCCAGCGATTGTGGAGCATTTACCAAGCAAGCTAGAGGGTTACTACTTACTAAACGTGTTTTACACAAAGTACCCAGGGACCCTTTTTAGTTGCCCCGATTGCTGCTTTCTAGCTAAAGTTGTCCCCTGCCAAAGTTGCGAAAATGAGGTAAAACGCAGAACTGTCATTTTTATTCTATTAATACAATCGTAGAAACTACATGTGTAGTTTGTTTTTGTACGCTTCAATTCAGTTTATTTTTATATTCGCTTCAGTTTTAATTTTTTATATCGGAAAAATGATTTCCGATCAAATAGACTTCAGCTGAATTTGGAATGCTTATTTTTTAGACTGATTTTCAAAATTTCTAGTGTTTGGAATTTTCATAAGTTTTACATGGTCAGTTTTACATGTTTTGGTAATGTTCATATATATCACTTGAACGAGCAGTCTTGAAAATGCAATTCCCAAAATTGCTTGGTATCAGAATTCAGAAAATTCCTGTACATCAGTATTTTAAATTTTTTCTCATTTCTGTTCTCAAAAATGAGAAATCTCCCAAAAATTAATTTGCTCCGTAGCTGTAGTTATACCACAAACTCATAAATCATAACTGCCAAAATAGTCTGTCTGAATATCATAAGAGTTTATAAACATGGACAAGCTGAAGCTACTCTAAAGGCATAAGAGCAACGTTGAGTTAAATAGAGGAATAGTAAAGGCTTTTCACTTGTATAGTTTAACTGCCCCCTAGCTTAACTTTCCCCTTCAAATCGTTTACTAAAATGATAAATATGAATTTAAATCGTTTGACCTAACTCTTCAGCGAAAGGCCTGAGAAAGCAAAGTTGTAACATCTCAGTGAAGAGTATCCATCACACAGTTCCAATTTCCAAGTGCAAACAGATTTCAGATTCTTGAACTTCGCTAAGCAACTTTTTAGCAAAATCGAGTACCAAAAATCCCTAAGTATCGTGAGGATCTCACCTCTGCCACAACTGCCATGTAAGATTTTAGGCAAGTCGGCCCACCCATCCTAGTAAACTTAAATGGGGAGGACAAGGGATAACTAGAACAATAATAAAGCATACTTTTGTCTGGACTGTTGCATAATAAATCAGAGGAAAGGGTTGCCTTTATTGGTAAAGCAGCGGCAACCGAGAATAATTATTATTCGCTCGGAAAAGCTCTACTGCATACCTTCGATTTCCTCGTCAGTTGCATGGTAGTGAATGTAATTGATCGATTTATCGACCCTAAATGTGAGAAACGATGAAATAAATTACATTAAGCACCTAGCATTCATTTTCGACGTAATTTTGTTGAGACCAATTTTTTGGCTTCCATCTTAACAACATTCCATTAAGCGTAACGTCGATACAAAGTTGTAGCTTCGCTAGTAACAACTTCTAATTCAGACATCGATTCAGATCGAACCAAATTTCTTGGTATTGTCTTAGTATTTTTAGAAAATTATAACACTGGCATAAAGGAGCCATAGTTTTTACCATGTATTTATTATTATAAAGTTCAGAGAAGAATGAGAACAAATTTAAATCATTGTGACATTCTTCGACATTCAAATTTGACTGTTCAACTGGTTGGCCAGTTTGTTTACATTTGGAAAACAAAATACGTTAATACTACCATTTCCAAATGTAGTTACTTTTTCAAGGCATTTATAAAAATTGGGCATCACCATGTTTGGACAGTTTGGACGCTTTCTTGAGAGTGTGATCTGTTTGGAGTATCTTTCTTCTGAAGCTTAGTTTGCTTTTGCCAAAGATTAGCAAATTGCACAGTAATGGTACTTTGAGCACCGAGCCTACATCATTTTAATGAATTAATTTTGCAATCAGAGCTTGGCAGAACAGCTCACGCAAACAAAACCATTGGTCCACGGCAGAATGCACAAATAGTGTCGCTTTGATATCGGTACAACAAAATAAGCTTTCCAAGAAATATTATTGTAAACGAGGTCTATTTCTTATCAGGTTAGAGCACATCATTCCAAAATAGCGTTCATTCTAAATGCTTTTGTTACAACACATGTTAGCGTTCTTAGGATGCATTCCACATTGTTTCAAAAGCACAACGGCAACTTACATATATTGATGAACCTCCTGACGATGTGCGTCATTTAAGTAGTATACTCTAGTGGCTCTAGCGTCCGCTGCCGCACACGACTCCAGTGCAACACTGTAGTCCATCCATCCACTCAAACTCTTGTAACATCCAAATGCTTTCAGATCCCATCCTTCTGGACAGCTGAAGTCTAAATGGTCACGATTAAACTGGACATACAGTGACGTTTAAAGATGAAGAAAATGCTATGATCTAATGAAGTCATAGTTTTCGCACTCTGTTTCTAATCACAACAACTACACAATGACCTGAAAATGTTTTGCCGTTAGTATATACCGAGCTTGATCGGTAACTCATTATTGGCACTGGCCATAAAACCCGATACCATACTTTCGATGCTGTGCAGCTGCAAGGTTTGCTGGGCAGAAAGTCACAGTCTGCCCATCAGCACACCAAATTTTATTTAGATACCCTAAGTTTTGACTGACTTATAAAGAAACAACCTGGAAACTTTCGAAAAATGATGGTTTTGAGAAAAAATGGAATTTCTACTACCGAAACTGTGAGCTACTGAAAAGCCTTGATAAGATAAAATAAAATAAAATAAGGATCTAGAATAGTACTATGCAAATATCTAAACGTGAAGTTTTAACACTGAAGGGTTAGTTCTGGAGGGTGCAAAATGTATGATGACCTACTCATTTGAGAGATTTCTAGGGCGCACAACGAATGATTTTGAGTAAAACCTGACTTCCCCGAACTTTGAAAATACGTAGAAAATCAGCAGCCCTACTGCAACCAACTTCATGTAGATATTCGCACCTTACCTTGTCCGATTAGATTTATGCCAAGTATAGTCATTTGTTCACACACAGCTTTCAAACTTTTGGAAACACAGAAACTTTCCTAACTGTTTAGTTTTGATTTTGATATGTTTAACAATTGTAAGGGTCACCGCTGGAGTACTAATGTGAATGACAGGAAAAGGTTTGCAACAAACGTACTTGTCCTGATTTGCTGACCAGTTGAAAATACAAAATATGTGAAAATGAAAAATCTATGATGGCCGAAAATTCGCTACCACTCTACTCCCTTCAAGGCGAAGACCTCATTTTCTGTCCTGCCCGAATTGATGAGCATAGGACATCCGACACTATTTAATGCAAACTCCGCAACGGAATATTACATTTTCACAATCTTCGCGCAATAATGTGTAATTTGTGAGCAAAGTCAATCACAGTGTTTGCATCGCGTCCCAAGATGAACAAGATGATCACATACAGCGGCTTTAGTTGAATACAAATCTTTTTATTGATCGCCTGTAATAACTCCAAATGCAACCGAGCAAACTTTGCGAACGCGAGTTCTCCTGGTTGCTGCCAGTTCTTTCACCTCAAACTTAAAACTTAAAGCAAACACGGTCATTGAATGTACCCCAAATGGAAGTGTGCATGCCCTTCGAAAGAGCTGTCGAATGGTGCATTAATTATCTTTCTGGGAAACAGTGAGGTAAAAGAAGCGTAACCGAATATCAGCGCAGTTGCTCTACCAATGCAGTCAGGGCTCTCAAATAGTAATAGTTGGTCGTAACGTAATTGGGCTGCACCGGCGCAAGCACGTTTTACCAGGTTTGTGCATTCCCTAGGAATATCAAGCTGGCAAAATCTGGGCGAATTCTATTTATTGACCTAAAGCGGCATCTACATACCAACATCTGAATCTCACTATATGTGGCGTATTCTTAGTTGGTCCACATCTTGGTCCACACGCTCTTATTGGTTGAAATTATTGACACACACAAAGCCAATAACAACAAGCCCCATACGCCTTAAACTGATGCATAAGGGAAATATTTTTCTCTTACACGAAGACGAAACAAAATAACAATGTGAAAAGGAATCTTTGACTGATAACAAAGTACATTATTGTGGATTTTTAATCGCAAACTTTAACTTCTCTAACAATTTCCATCCTCTATGTTTGTTAAATATATACATTATTTAGCTGTATAAATATACTCTTGATTCCAAGAATCTTCCCCCGTCGAAAAATTCATTTAAGTATTATCGATGATGATGATAGAGAATGAGTATATTGGTACAATTTGATTGGGATCAATTTTGTAAAAATTTGCAATCGACATGTAAAAATGGTTCCCTTAAACGGGCAGTTGGGATAAGCAGTTAAATATCAATATATATATATATATATATATATATATATATATATATATATATATATATATATATATATATATATATATATATATATATATATATATATATATATAAATATATACAATAAACGCATGCTTACTTATAATAGGATGTTTTGTTTTGAATACTATCATATGTATAAATTATTTTGCTTCTACTACTAATAAATGATAAACTTTAACCGGCTAGTAAATTTAAATAAATAAACGCTGATAAACTTTGCAAAAATCTACAGCATTATTGAACCTTCAGTTTATGTTTCGAAGCAAACAAAATTTGAAAGTTGCTAATTAAAAAACGAAATGAAACCACGTCTATTTTGCATTTTATTATGAAAACAACTTCAATTTTTACAAAATAAGAAAAGACAGAAACAAAAAAATTAAAATATAATTTCGAATATAATTAAAGTATAATAGAATCTTTTCAGTATTTTTAGTTTCTTTCCTCTATTTGTTTAACCCTTTACGTAGTTCAGTTTGCACAAACTGTGTAATCTATCTGTTAATAACAGTCTTGTACTTAAAGCCAGCCTTCTTCTTTCTCAGAGGTTAATTTCCGACCAATCAAATGTGTGGACCAAATTGCCCCATATGCATATCGGCCAACATCTTTGCACCAAGTGCACACGGGACAAAGATCGTTTGCTCCCTATGGAAATATTAGCTATTCTGAGTATTTTTCTCATTTCAAAGGATAATTCATACAAAAATATTAATTAACAATCGTCAACGTCAATATTAAAACTGATACAAAACTGAGATTGAAGGTGAAAAATTACAGGAGATGAAATATCCATATTTGAAATTCGTAAAATTTTAAAACCTTGATATATTATGGAAATTGGTAAAGTTTTAATTTTATTCAGTATTTTGTAAAATAAACTTAGTTTTGTAGTTATGAAAATAGTTCGGCACCAAAGGTTTCATATTTTAAATTTAATGTTCAAACAGTTGTAGCATACGTGATTAACAGAAATAAGAAATTAATAGTAAATAATACACTAATAAATAAAAATGATAAATAAATTCCAAATCAAAAAATTTTCTTGACCGCAATGGCCGCAAAATTCAATCAAATCTTAGAAAATTGGCCAATATGTAGCAAAAATTTCCAATTTTTTCCAAATTATTGATCATATTTCGGTTACAATTGCGGTTTAAATACCTATTTATATTAATTTAAATAACATTTTTCGATCTCGATTTCGAAGATTGCAACAATTTTGATTTCTGCAAGGCCTAATTTTTGGAAGTAAGAAACGGAAGTGAGAAACGTAGTAAACTTTAAGTTAAATACGAAAGCGCAGCTACCCCTTAATATTTGCTCCATTAGACAATTAGGATAAGCGTCAGGATAAGACCTTTCTTGTTGGTCAAGCGTTGTACTACTTTTTCAATGAGGTTTTTTGCATTCTAATACTATGCCAGAAATACTTGGAAAAGTAGTCCAACGCCGCCTTGATCCGAGAGTTTTACTAGTTCCCAACGATCTACTAATATGCCACAATTTCTTGGCATTGCACTACAACTGAGTTCAGTGTTCTAGCCAGGACTGATGAATTCAGTTCAAATTGATTTCACCTTTCAGACCAACAAAATTTCATAGCAAGCGCAATCGTAAACCTCATCTAGCCAGCAGAATGATTGCTGTTAAGGTTTAGCGTGGACTTCCTCATCTATGCCTGTAATAGTAACTGTAGTACCTCTAATAACAGTAGCAGCAGCTGTGGTTGTCTTAGTAGTAGTAGTAGTAGTAGCAGTAGTAGTAGTAGTAGTAGTAGTAGGAGCAGCAGCAGTAGTAGTAGTAGTTGCAGTAGTAGTAGTAGTAGTAGTAGTAGGAGCAGCAGTAGTAGTAGTAGTAGTCATTTTGCATGGCGTGTCGGGCAGAAAGTCACAGCTGCTTGGCTTTTCCAGAGACTCCAGACCTTTTTGAAAACATTTGGTAACACTTGCTTCCAGTTGCGAATTGAAAGGACATCTGAAACTGTTTACTGAGATCAAACCAAAGGTTGTGCGATTAGGGGGAATATCATTCATTAGTACGTTTGGAAGCTTTTTATTTTATGTTATGTATGTTGCGAATGTTCATAAGCCAGTGAGTGAACAGTGCGTCTATCCATTGATTTCGTACTTACCGCTATGTTAGCGTTATCTTATCAAAGTCAATACAAATCGAACCAAGCCAATGTTTCTCGGAGAAGTGTCTACTTGAGAGTTTTGGAATTGAATCTTTGTCAGGAGTAAATTTCGAAGAAAAACAGCTGACTTGCCTGGGTAACTTGCGTAATGTTGCTCCTTCCTGTTAATGGATCAATCCTTATATCTTGATGGATGTAATGTATGGACATGCATTGTTGGTTGAAAGCTCAAATCAGGATGAATTTGGACAAAACTTTCCAAAACAAGTTCGTCTATTTTTTCACCATCCGCGCAATACTTCGTGCTACTACATTCGTTCGTAGAATCTTCTTTGAGCTCTACAATTTTGCTTTTCAGTATTTTCCTACCGTGGCATATAGCCCATTTTCTAGTTATAGTAGCGAAAGTCTCTTATTTTTGCAGAAATCAGATAACCTGTTCCTAACTTTTGGTTCATTTGAGGGTCTCACAGAGGCCAATTATCTTACAATTACAACCCCATAGGCTGTTATCATAAAGGATGTTCACTTATCCTGCAAACCCGATGCGTACCCGTGTTTGACGGCACACTTGTCGAACTCTTCCTCGCAACCTTCTACAATGCATCCGTTGATGAAAGAGCAGAACAGAGGCAGCTTAGTCCACACTTCATAGGGATTCCATCGTATGCACCTATTTAAGGAAATTTAGTTTTCAGTCGTCCTGCACATGTGACAAGAAACATATTCGGTCCTCAGGTGGCAAGGGGCTCGAACCTACGACTTTCAGACAAATGGTCCAATAGCTCTGTCAACTGAGCTGCCTAGGCCTCAGTCGCATCAAGCTGGAAGGAGTTCGTAACGAAACTGATTTGCATTACATTGCACTGCAATGGTTCAGTATTTAAAAGGTTTAGGCTGAGCGTATTCCGGCAATGTCTAAGCAAGAATTTTGAACAGTATATTAGAAGTTCTTAGTATTGCTTAAATCAGTCTCAAGTTTAGTTCTTTGGCTTTTTAGTGTGGGGGAATGTGGGGAGTGACACCTTCAATTTTTTCTAACCCACTAGAACACTCGAACCTTTCTTCCCATTTTTTGAACTTTTCCGCTCGTTCAGGTGACCGGTAATTGCCAAATTATCATTTAAAACATTTCGGCTTTGCCGGATTAGCTTGACTAAATCGTCTGTTTTGTTGCTAAAATTAAACTTTTGGGTACGTTTTAGATTGGTAGTAGCAGTACAAGTAGAAAAGAGTTGGTTTTTGCGTCTTTTAGTTTTTTGGGTTATATTATTCCGCTCCAAATTTCTGGTCTTTTACCTCCCCCCAAGGGAGGCTCCCTCACACTCTTCTTTATTCGTTTTTATGTAGAAAATGCCCCCGTTAATGGGTCGTACAGCGCAGTTCGCAATTTTTGGTAACTGTGTCTACGAAACTGTGTTATAACCGTACATTACACGGGGTCCGAATCTGGGGGGAGGGGGTCATCACTGGAAAATTACAAAATGGGGTCTACCCCTAAATTAGCACAAACTGCAGATTTTTATGTTTATGGCCAAATACTTAGTCAAAAACGACGATTTTTAATGATTTTTAAAACGTGATTTGAAAAAAACATCTCTAAAATTTTTTACATTTTTGGTAAAAACCTCAGAGAGATCTACCTTTATTTTCTTCTTAACGAGAGGGTCTGCCATTTTTCCCTTCGCGCTGCGGGGGTCTACCCGTTTTTTTGTCGGTCTGGGGGGAGTGTGCACCCCCCATTCCACCACCTTATCCTATCGTTATAACGACAATAATAAGTACGAAATTTAAGGGCTAAATCTTCTGCATGTTCTGCTTAGGTTCTTGGCAATCTGAAGTTGTTGGTGTTAAGTAAAATCATGAGAGTGACAACGAAATCATTTAAATCTACGCTAGTTTACTTGCGATCCAATTTTAGCGAGCAGGACATTCCAGTGTCAAAGAAAAGTCGCTGATTTCGACGTAGCATTCGGTAGCATTTTCTGCCTTCCCTTTTGGCTTCTCTGTCTAGTTGTCTCCAACACCTGTCGAAAAACAATCAGAACTAAAATTTCAACTGAAATTTCGTTGAAATTAACCGTATAAACTAACAGTGCCTCGGATTAAATGGATTAAATTTAGATCCGGCGAGTTAAATTAATTAAATGGATTATTCTCCCTCTCGTGTTTTACCTAGTATTTAATCATCTTACTGCCACGCGGATTAAACGAATTAAAACTTGCCGCATCAATAGCTTTATCGTGTTTCTTTAATGGCAGCTTAAATGGATTTACTCGCACCTTTATCTTTTTTTCATCCGGCTAACCTTTATTCCGTTTAATCCGAGGCACTGTTAGTTTATACGCTTAATTTCAACGAAATTTCAGTTGAAATTTTAGTTCTGATTGTTTTTCGACAGGTGTTGGAGACAACTAGACAGAGAAGCCAAAAGGGAAGGCAGAAAATGCTACCGAATGCTACGTCGAAATCAGCGACTTTTCTTTGACACTGGAATGTCCTGCTCGCTAAAATTGGATCGCAAGTAAACTAGCGTAGATTTAAATGATTTCGTTGTCACTCTCATGATTTTTCTTAACACAAACTACTTCAGATTGCCAAGAACCTAAGCAGAACATGCAGAAGATTTAGCCCTTAGTTTCGTACTTATTGTTGTCGTTATAGTGATAGGATAAGGTGGTGGAATGGGGGTGCACACTCCCCCGAGACCGACAAAAAACGGGAGGAAAAAAGTAGATCTCTTTTCGCAGCGCGTAAGGGAAAAATGGCAGACCTATCGTTGGGGTAGCAAAATAAAGGTAGATCTCTCTGAGGTTTTTACCAAATAGAAGTAAAAAATTGTGAGATGTGTTTTTAAAAATCATTAAAAATTAAAAGGGGGGGGGGGAGGAGCGGGGAAGGAAGAGGGGAAGAAAGAAAAAGGGGAATAATATATGACCCAAAAACTAAAAGACCTGCGTTTGTGTAATTTGGGGTAGCCCCTTTTGTAATTTCCGGGACCCTGCCGGAGAGGTATACCGTTTCGTATTTAAAAAACCACACTCATTAACGAGGCTTTTCTACTTGTAAAAACGAATAAGGGTGTGGGGGTGCCAATTTGGGCGCCAAACCGCCAAGAGCAAACCATCTTTCACTGACCTGCTACTACCAATCTAAAACGTACCCAAAAGTTTAATTTTAGCAACAAAACTGACAATTTAGTCAAGTTATCCGGCAAAGCCAAAATGTTTTTAAATGATAATTTGGCAATTACCGGTCACCTGAACGAGCGGAAAAGTTCAAAAAATGGGAAGAACGGTTCGAGTGTTCGAGTGGGTTAGAAAAAATTGAAGGTGTCACCCCCCACATTCCCCCACACTAAAAAGCCAAAGAACTAAACTTGAGACTGATTTAAGCAATACTAAGAACTTCTAATATACTGTTTAAAATTCTTGCTTAGACATTGCCGGAATACGCTCAGCCTAAACCTTTTAAATACTGAACCATTGCAGTGCAATGTAATGCAAATCAGTTTGGTTACGAACTCCTTCCAGCTTGATGCGACTGAGGCCTAGGCAGCTCAGTTGACAGAGCTATTGGACCATTTGTCTGAAAGTCGTAGGTTCGAGCCCCTTGCCACCTGAGGACCGAATATGTTTCTTGTCACATGTGCAGGACGACTGAAAACTAAATTTCCTTAAATAGGTGCATACGATGGAATCCCTATGAAGTGTGGACTAAGCTGCCTCTGTTCTGCTCTTTCATCAACGGATGCATTGTAGAAGGTTGCGAGGAAGAGTTCGACAAGTGTGCCGTCAAACACGGGTACGCATCGGATTTGGAGGATAAGTGAACAACGTTTATAATAATTGCCTATTGGGTAGTAATTGTAAGATAATTGACCTCTGTGAGACCCTCAAAAGAACCAAAAAGTTAGGAACAGATTATCTGATTTCTGCAAAAATAAGAAGCTTTTGCCAATATGACTAGAAAATGGGCTATATGCCACGGTAGGAAAATAATAGAAAGACGCTATCAAAAGCAAAAGTGTAGAGATCAAAGAAGATCCTACAAACTAATGCACACGTACGAAGCATTCCTCGGATGGTGAGAAAAATAGACGAATTTATTTTGGAAAGTTTTGTCCAAATTCATATTGAATTGAGCTTACAACCAGCAATGCATGTCCAAAGGAATCCTTACATTAAGATATAATGATTACCCCAGGAAGGAGCAACATTAAGCAAGTTACCCAGGCAAGTCAGCTGTTTTTCTTCGAAATTTACTCCTGACAAGGATTCAATTCTAAAACTCCCAGTCAGCCACGTCTCTGAGAATCATTGGCTTGGTTCCATTTGTATTAGCTTTGAAAAAATAACGCTATAGCGGCGAGATGTACAAAATCCGTGGATGTACGCACTGCTCTCACTGGCCTATGAACATGCGCAACATACATAACATAAAATAAAAAGCTTCCAAACGT